>JAINUV010000235.1:0-36840 GCA_020205505.1 Panax japonicus
AAACAAGTAGAGACATGCAATGAGTTGGGAGCATCATAGGTCATGGAGATAAAGAGAGGTAAAAACAACTATACCCATATAATATTCTTTATACATTTTTTGGTACTAATGTTCTAGACACTTAAGTATGAAGAATGTCAAACTTTTTAGGTTAATGCTAAATATTTTAAATGAATCTGAAATGATAATATTAAATATTTTAATAATTTTATGATATAACTAATCGTATATTTGTTGTCGATATCGGGAATTTTATTGTTTTTTTCTGTGCTTGTCTTTTGGTGTTATCATTTTAGGTGAGTTTTGTTTGAAAAAATAAGTTTGAAAAAGTCCAACATGTATATGTCGATGATTTGACTTTTAGAGTCGCCAATTGGTAGATTTAAAATGATTGTAACAACTCAACCAAAAAAAGTTTGCATAAAGACCTAATGATTGAACACTGTTTAACTGGTATTGGAAATCGAGATTCGTTAGGGTTCGAGGGCTTGATTAAGCGGAGGAAAGTTGTTAGGCACCCCCGACTTCCGTGAAAACACGGTTACCGCCACTCTTCAATTAACTTTTTATCTGCGTATGTGTGTGTGTGTGTGGGCCTATGTGCAATTATCTGGAAGTAGTGCTATCCCCGTTTGCACCTATATGCAAATTATTTGACTTTTGTATAAAAGTTCAATTTTAACAATATATAACAGTGAAGTTTTGGAAAACAGGTTTTCAAGCCCTTATGTTCAATAGTAATTGAGGCCTTTGATACTTCCATTTTATTATGTATTCGACTTGATTACTTTATTTTCAAGATGCGTGCCATCTTCGAAAAAATAAGATACATAGCACTGCCGAACTCCTTGTGGCCATGAGAGCTATCTAAGGATATCCAGACACCGTAGATAATTTACAAGCTGACTGCAGCTGAGAAATGTCCATCATGGGAACCAAATCTAAATTCAGAGGCTGAATTTGTGATCACGATTCTTAGGCTCACATGAAAGAATAATATGTACAAAAGCTAGAAAAAGAATTAGATTTGAGTAAATCTAAACCATTCTAGCTCCAACGGTTCCAGTTTAGTCACTTTTGAACGGTCAAAGTTAGAAATACCTAGATTTAGGCAAATCTAGCCCGCATGCTGAAAGATTAAATATCTATATTATGAAAGCAATTAAATATATTATTTATAAAACGGTTAATATATATAATATATATATATATATATATATATATATCATATATATAATCGAATAAAAAGCCATGGATCAACGATCCGGGCATACCCACTCGAAGAGACTCTCAAGTGGGCTGAAAAATCTAAAAAATCTTACAATGGGTTGCCAAGAAGACTTCAGATTGATTTTGACGCCTGGAAATTCGGTTTCCACCGGTTAAACTGTAGTATGTTACAATACACGAGCTTATAAGTGTTTAGAAAAAGAAGCACTCAGTTTAGAGCACTCTAGTAGGAGATACAAGCTGATATGAACAAAGTTTTCTCTCGTTTCTGCTTTTTTTTCCTTTCAAATGAGCTGCCAAGAGCTCATATTTAAAGACCAGATGGTCGCGGGTCTACCTGCAGCTGCCTGGGTTTCCCCGAGCCATGAATGTCCCGTCATCTCGAAGTACGTGCATTTGGGCTACGTGTTGTCCGCTCGAACCTTCATAACTTTCAATTCGGGCATCAGATAAAGGAGTGATGTACCTTTTTAGAATGCTGTTGTCGAGAGATACACAATGACATGGGATTAAGGTTATACGAAGTCGGGAAGATGGGACCATGACCAGATCTCCAAGTCTTTAAAGTCTATCCGTTGTACTGTCTTGTGCAGTTGTCACTCAGGATTTGAGCTATGGTTCTTATGGGATATCTTGATACGCAGTCTGAGTTGAATTGTGTTGAGACGAAATTGATGAAAGACCCCAAATTTTACGAAATGAAAGTATTCAATTTTTATAATTATTATTCTATTTAGTAAATAGTTAAATTGATAAAAGTACTGTAATACGCGTTGTTGCATAGTAGCACACGGTATTGATTATTGATGCTTATATGAGAAGTCACTCAGTTATACTCAATTATTTCTACAATAATTGATGCATCATATCTCTCATATTATTGATTCAATTATTGTCACAGTATCATCTGCATAATATTTTATATTATTAAATCAATAATTGAGACAACAAAGTTATTCATATTATTATTTGCAATATTGACAATGTCTAGAAGTTTTGTCAAGGAGAGGTTTGGTCACCTAATTGCGCCCAATAAGGAGAAATCCTTATCGAAAAGCCCCCTCTTTCTTGGGAATGACTTGGTTGTTAAATATTGTGAGTTATAATATTAATGATGAATGTTATTAAAAATCGAAGTTGAGTTCGGAGTTGAATTTGGAGACGTAGACATGATATTTGAGTCCGGAACGATGAAATTAGTAGAAATAGACTATAAACACAAAATTTGTTGGGTTGACTTTTTCAGAAAAAGTCAAACTTTAAAATTTCAAAAATGAAATTTTTGAGAAAAATATTTTCATGGTGTTGGGATTGTTAGTGTTAGTGGAAATCGACATTTATTTCGATAATAATTGATGTCTGGAGGTTATATTGACCAATCGGGTAATTAATCAAATAAATGAGCAATTAATTGCTATTAATTCACATGATTATAACTATTTATTCACATGTGTGTACTATTGATTCACATTCATGTACTATTAGGGGAGGTGGTGCAAGATTGATAATACTTGTATGACTAAGTTAAAAATGGAGGTATAAATGGAGGTACTATACTGTAATTCATATTTTACATGATTATAACTATTAAGTCACATGAATGAACTATTAGGGGAGGCGGTGCAAGTTTGATAATACTTGCAGGACTAAATTAAAAATGAAAGAAAAGTTGAAGGTATTGTACTGTAATATTTTGAGCCCCAAAACATACAAATATCAAAACTATATTTTCCTATAAATAGAAGCTCATTCTTCCTTCATTTCTCACCAATTCACTAAAGCTATAGAGCAATTATTATAGAGAGAAATTATAGAGAGAAAGAAGAAGAGAAGTCTGCTACCTCAGTATTCCAGTATCCAGTTTTCTTCTAAGGTAAGGGATATTGTTATTATAGTAAGGGGTATTATTTCTTTCGTATTCATGAAAAGAGCTATTGTTATTCCATTCCTTATTATTCTGTTGGAATAACCCGTCTGTGCGGTCTATCGCATGTATGGTGATTTCTGTTGTTATTCCATTCTTTATAATTCTGTTAGAATATCCTGTTGGTGCGTATTACGCCTGACCTGGTTCTATTATTTATTTCTATTGGAATAACCTGTCTATGTGGATTATCACATGCATGGTGAATGATCCTTCGTATTCATTCCTTATTAAATTGTGAAAATGATCTGTTTACGTGGATTACCGCATGACGGGTTAAAATCCATTTGTAGTTTCGTAATTTTTCGGACATTCAAAAATTCTGGAAAAATTTGGGAGGATATTATGATAAGTTTTCTAACATCTCCAAGTGGAATCATTGAAAGAGGAGTTGTAGATTTTTGTATGGAAATAATTTTATTGAGAACTTTAGATAAGTGTGTCGTATTTTATATGTCATTTGATATTTAATTTTGGTGAACCGAATAGGGTGAGGTGAACCCAACTTTAGAAGGGTGTTTTTTCACTATCATACAAGATGTCTAATGACATACAACCTCGTGTTATCATAAAGCAGAGTTGTGCTCATCCACTTGCTGAGTATATCTACGAGCACTACCTATATAATCTTGGAGTTTATTTGAAATATAATTCTCACTTGGAGACAACAGAGATAATTATATGTCAAGAAAAAACTCACAATTGGAAAGAAGATGATAACAATCTTCTTGTTTTTCTTTGGGAACTATTGGGTCAACCAAGGATAATTCTGTGGACATATGATATCTATCATAACCTAGACGTATGGCCACCCATGTACGAAGGTTTCCTTGAGCACTTCTTAAAGATTTTAATTTCTAAAATAGTTATTGACTGTACTTTTATGTAAGGTACCATTGAGGTTGTGGTCAAGGCACCATGAGAGTTACATACATTTGTATTAAAAATCACGGTTTAACTGTGGTCGTATTCTGCACGACAGTCAACAGTTGTATAAATGAAGTTTGTATTTGATTTTTATAGTATAATATCTGGAGACTCAGAATGGGTCGTGTGGATCTATTTTGAGGGCGTCACAGTTGATGTGGTGTTGAGGTGGCAAAATGATGATTTTGCCCCCACCGGGGTTATCTCCGGCTTTGACACAAATGTAGCAGTCGTTTCTCAGGATTATCGCCAAGATTGGACTGTTGTAGATGAAATGTCCTCAGGGTTATCTCTGAGGTTGGCTTGACCTCCAAGGGTTATCTCCAGGGTTGAATTGTATCTCCTTGGGTTGTCTCCGGGGTTGAAATTGACTCTTCCGGGGTTATCTCCGGAACTTGGACTGCATCCCTCGAGGTTATCTCCGAGATTAAAATTGGATCTCCCGGGGTTATCTTCGAGGTGTGTACTGAACCTCTCGGGATTATCTCCGAGATTAAAAACTGAGTCTCCTAGGTTGTCTTTGGTGTTAAAAACTGATATGACTTCAAGGGTTATCTCTAGAAGATGATTCTGCCCTCCTGCAAGGTTAATAATAGAAATGCAAAATTTCGAGGGTCTACAGATGCCTCTCTTTATCATATTCATGCTATGCAATGGCATAGATATGATAAAGACTACTAGACACTTGAAATATGACAAGATAAACATGATGCAAATGTAATGCAGCATGATGTAACATTATGTTGAGTGTTGTTTGTTGGAATGATTTCCAACGGGATGTGATAACTGCTCGCCCCTATTGCTTCTATTGGGGGATGGAGTTGTCAATGATAGCTCTATTGAATCGCTTTGATGTCTACTCGATTGGTAGTTTACAAAGCTCTCATCATAGGAATCTCATGATGCCACGCTGGGGTTATCGCCAGCAGTTTGAACTGTCCATCAGTGCTATTTGAGCCTGATTTGATGTTAAGTCACAGATATGTTTTTAAGATCCCTAAGATCTTCTCTTTGTGAGCGACTCTTGAGGATTGCATTTGGATTGCTGGGGATTTGTATCACAAATTCCATCATCGGTCCTCCCCAATGAGGATAGTTTTCCGTGGTTGGTATAATCAGGTTTCTCTGATGCTTCATTGGAGTTATCGCCAACGGTTTATAATGGTAGGGATGCCTAAACCTCGTTGAAGTAGCTTTCAATGGATTGCATCATCAGACCACTTTCGATGCTTTGCTAGAGTTGTCTCCAATGGCTTGTGATATTAGGGCTGCCTGATCCTCATTGAAGTAGCTTTCAACGGTTTAAGATGTACGAAATCTCCGCTGGGGATGTATTTTGACGAGATGTATGCTTTTGATAACAATTACAACCCCAGGTTGATGGCATTGGACCTTCATGATGCGTTGATAAGGCCGCTTTTAATAGCTTTTATCATCAGCTTCCTGAACCCTGTATCCAGGTGAATATCAATGTTTGATATGTAGACCCGCATTTTGGTCTCTGAAATCGGGATTTCAGGCTTTTTCGCTTAATCGCGTAGCATCTTTTTCCTGATTTAACTTTTTAGCTTCTGGGACCTCCTTTCCAACTCAAATTGATCGAGCCAAAGGGGGTGGGGACCACACAGGGTAGCCACAGGTAGACTCGCAGCTGTCGTGAGTTAACCCGTGGCCACTTGTGGGTTATATCTCACCTCCCATCCCTTTCACAAGTCATTTTTAAGTTGAAGCTGCACAAAGAATTCGAGATTTCCTCTTAAGATCTAATGAGTTTGGGCTAATTTCTGTAAAATCCATCACCGTACAATCGTTCTGCACTATCCTGGTAACGTTTACATGTTTTCTTTTCCAGTTTTGATCGTTGAAAAGTGATATCATACAGAATGCTTCAAAACACATAGTAGTGAATATGCATGCTCATATGACTTGATAAAAATTATTCAACACATTAAATGTTAGTATTTTACCATGCTGAATGTATTAATATGAAAAAAAATTGACTTTTAACACAGTCAATTGGCACCCTTTTCTGCTATTATTTCATCCTATTTGAGAACAAATGAGCAAAGGTTTTGAAGTAAAGTAATCCTGGTAATTAGGATACCTTTATGGATATGACTTTGATGTTTTTTTCATGCATATAGGATGTTTATTACTTTGAGTTGGTGTGCTACTGAATGACCACCTAGTCATGCCTACGTGTATGTGGATAGTCCTTTTTACGAAGGAGACTCTGGCGAAAATTTTTTACGAGTCTAGGCATTGGATGATCATGCATTTTAAATTTACTGTAGATGTATGTTAAATTAATGTATGCATGTATATAGCTATGAACTGCATTTAATGAACTCCAAATTAGAATTTACCACACCCTTGTTGAGGTGATTTGGAGACTTTTGTCCAGATATATGGATCTAGACCAATCGAGTAGTTCTCGTAGGACCTCTTCAAGTGTGAGGAGGAGAACTTCAGATGTGCCTCGGCCTCGCCCATGCTGAAAGCCTCGTCGGTTGACTGAGTCAGTGATTTATCCTATCCGGGTTGAGAGACCAGATGTTGAGGATGAGGAGGAGGACGCACCAGCTGTGGATCTTTCTCTTCCTTATTGCATTCCCCGCAGGGAGCTTCCAACTATAAATGTGATGATTCTAGAGCTTTTAGATGATTTGAGTCATTATCCCTCGATCTATCTTCATGCGAATGAGGTAATAGCCGTGTTGATCTTCCTTTTCCTGTTTATGGGATCAAGGGTTCTGATTTTGATTTGCATTGTGATGCAGGTTCCCGGCTTTATGCAGCCTAGAGGGAACTAGTTTAGCATACATTTTTTGTACCAGACTCTTTATCTAGAGTACCGAGAGATTGTGCATGCCTGGGGCTTCGAGGCTTTCTTCTCCATCCTCCCCCTTCGTTGTCCCTGGGTTTAACTCAGGGCTTTATCTGAGCACTGGTTTCACCAGACCCAGTCTCTCCATTTGTTAGATTGTGAGGTGATAGTGACACCGATGGATTGGCGATTCATCATTGGGATGGAGTTTTTTGAGGCGCCGGTGACTTTAGTGGCTGACATTTCTCCGACTGCAGTCAGATCCTTGTTGGGAGTCTCGGCTACGGTGCTCAAGGGTAGGACAGTCTATTCTGGTCCCTTGAGTGTATCTGTCGTGAGTAGGGCCTCTGGACTGAGCCATTGCCCGATGATCGGAGGGTTAGAGATTCGCATCATTCGGCGATTATTTCTGATAATCCTCAGGAGTTTATTTCCTGGCTGATAACTCTTCGACGGTATCATTCGCTTTAGTTAGCGCACTCGGGAGTGGACTATATCAAGAGTTTGATTGGGGCTCTACACCTTAGCCTACTTCCTCAGTGGGATGCACCTACGCTCAGATGGCGGGATGAGGCTTGGTTAGGGTTTTACCCATTCCTGTTGGTGAGCATTTTTCTTTTGATTTCCATTTTGTTTGGGTTGCCAGTTTGACTGACCGTAGATATTTGATCTTGTATTTATAGTTTTGGGCCTACGAGAGGCTCCCATGTCTTTGTCCTGTTAGCCTATTAGGTTTGGATACCTATCCACAGGGATGGCTGTAAGACTCCAACTTTTATGAATAAAGATTAATTTCTCTCGAAATATATTTTTGAATATTATGGTGTGTATAGAATAATGTTATAGTTGAGGGTAATATTTACAAATTTGCAAAGTAAGCAAGTGGTTATATAATATTCGATTGGTCTGGGGAATATTCATTTTAACAGGGAATATTCGTACGACGACACAATCATTGGTGGACCCACAACGGAAGTATTGTCGTAGTTAGAAAATGACATAATTAACTTTTTATAAAATAACGGCGGAAGTTTTACCGTTAAACTGTTAAACTACCCAGTAGTAAAAGTACAGTAAATATGCGTGGTTGCAAAGTAGCACACAGTATTGATTATTGAAGCTTACGTGAAAAGTCACTCAAGTATACTCAATTATTGCTACAGTAATTGCTGCATCATATCTCTCATATTATTGATTTAATTATTATCAGAGTATCATCTGCATAATATGTTATATTATTAAATCAATAATTGAGATGACAAAGTTATTCATATTATTATTTGTAATATTGACAATGTCTAGAAGTTCTGTCAAGGAGAGGTTTGGTCACCTAATTGCGCGTCAATAAGGAGAAATCCTTATCGGAAAGCCCACTCTTTCCTGGAAACGACCTGGTTGTTAAATATTGTGACTTATAATATTAATGATAAATAAGTTCGTGTTGATTAAAGATGAAATTGATAGTTCCATTGTGTTGGAATCGTTAGTGTTAGTGGAAATCGACATTTATTTTGATAATAATTGATGTCTGGAAGTTATATTGACCAATCAGATAATTAATCGAATAAATGATCAATTAATTGCTATTAATTCAGATGCTTATAAATATTTATTCACATGTGTATACTATTGATTCACATGCACGTACTATTAGGGGAGGTGGTGAAAGATTGTTAATATTTGCATGACTAAGTTAAAAATAGAGGTATAGATGGAGGTACTATACTATAATTCGTATTTTCACATGTATAGAACTATGATTCACATGATTGAACTATTGATTCACATGATGTACTATAAGGGAGGTGGTTCAAGTTGATAATACTTGCAGGACTAAATTAAAAATGAAGAAAAAGATGAAGGTATTGTACTGTAATATTTTGAGCCCCAAAATTTGCAATTATCGAAACTATATTTTCCTATAAATAGAAGCTCAGTCTTCCTTCATTCTCACCAATTCACTAAGTCTCACATGAGCAATTATAGAGAGAGAAGCTATAGAGAGAGAATCTGTAGAGAGAAAGAAGAAGAGTAGTCTGCTACTTCACTACTCTAGTATCCAGTCTTCTTCTGAGGTAAGGGGTATTATTTATTTCATATTCTGAAGAGATATTATTTTTCATATTCGTATGAATTTTATTTTCATTCAATATTCATAAGAATATTATCTTCATTCAATATTCATAAAGATATATCTTCGTTCAATATTTGTAGGAATATTATCTTCGTTAAATATTCATTGGAATATTATTTTCGTTCAAGAGATGTTGTTTTTGTTCAATATTCGCTTGAAATAATATGTTCTTCTATACTCGTAGTATGTGAGTAATATTATTTCGTCTCGTATTCCTGATTATACACACATTCTGTTGATGTTTTGGTTTCTATACTCCATGAAATTAGTAGAATATCCTTGATATTTGCGCTCCATCCAATATCTTTTCATGGAAATAGTATTATGACCTTTCTTGATAATTATTGATCATTTCATGACGGAATACTTTTCATGAGTTACTATTTACGGGTTGCTATTTACCCGATTACTATTCACTCAATATATTCACTCGGGTATTCGGGGCACTTTTTATGCCAGAGTTCTATTCGCAAGTTACTATTCACTAGTTACTATTCACCCCATTACTATTCACCTGAATATTATTCACTCGGGTATTTGGGGTACTTTTCATGTCGGGGGTACTATTCACGAGGTTACTATTCTCGAAGTACTATTCATAGGATACTATTCATGGGGTACTGTTGATGGTATGATTATGACCAGGGATCATTCGGTATAATCATGACACGTAATGTTACAAATGATGTGGTAAAAGTCCTTTTTGTCCTGTAGTGCATTGATGGACAGTTGTTGGTATGATTATAACTAGGGATTATTCGGTATAATATGACCATTGATGATTACATGAATATCCTTGGCCCTTAGTGTAGGGATGATTTGATGATGTGGTTTATTTATAAGCTGAGTCTCAGTTATAAAGTTGATGAAAACTTTTAAATCATAGAAGATAGTAATATCAATGCTCTACTTGACTCTTCTAATGGATTGCTGTTGGGTAAAATCTAGTTACGCACACACGCAAGTATACGTGGTCAACAAGTAATAAAGTGATAAGTTGAGTATCGTTCCCACAGAGATTATTTAATAAAATCACCAAATACTAACCCGTAACCAACTCAATCTTATTTAAACAAATGAATTTAATGTTATAAATTAAAATATTTAACTAAACTAATTCTAATTACCACTAATTAAAATCAGATTATAGAGAATTAAGATCACAACTTCACTATTGCTTCATTTAGGTTAACACACTTCTCATCAATTATTCTCTATCCCAAATTGTTAATCAGAACACGAAAGTAGTATTAACCACCTCTCGATGCACTAATACCGTATTAACGTTAATCCACAATTAAGATAGAAATCCGTTAAACACCTTAACCAAACCAACCCACTATATCTCTATGTGAATTACAATTGAAAAAGGTTGAAGAACAAGTTCTCTATAAGATTACATGCGGCGTCAAGCATATCTCTACCTTAACACTCATCAAGTTTAAGCTACTAACAAAATCCTGAACACATGCTATCATGATTAGATCTAAATCTATACTTCATCTCTCGAGTTCATATAGATTATCACGGTAATTGATGGCCAAGCAATTAAACAATTAAGTCCAAATCACAATAGACAATCCTCACAATAGAAAATACTAATTGATAACAAAGCATATTAAAATAAACTACACAATAAGATCCATTGTAATCTCAAACAAAGAATTAGTTCATGATTATTGAATTTAAACTAAGAATCCACAATTGAATAATCATTAAAAGATAAAGATAGAAGAAGATGAGAAGAAATAATCTATTGTCAGTAGCCTTGACGCTCCCTCCTTGCTCCTACTTTAAATCTTCAATGGTCTCCAAGTTGCTTCAATCTCCAAATCTAATTAGAACTAGGGTTATGTTCTAATCTAATGGAGTGTATCTCTAATCTAAGCTATGTAATCTCTAAGCTAAGCTATGTAATCTCTTCTTATTCTATGCCTTACATCATGTATTTATAGGTTACAAGTCTAATTTTTAGCTTAGGAACAAACCCAATCCAATTTGGAGTCAAAAAGGTGTCAAAATTCGCACCAAAACGCAAAACTCTGCTTCCTAGCGCCTAGGCGATTGATTTTGGCCTGTCTGGAGCGCCTAGGCGCTTGGGCTGAATGATGTTACTGACTTTGAGCGCCTAGGCGCTTGAATTAGGCATGTATGGAGCGCCTAGGCGCTTGGCCCTTTTTTCCAACATTTTCTGCTCCGACGTCCTTTGGAAAATGGCCATAACTTCTTCATCCGAACTCCGATTTAGATGATTCAAGATGTTCTGGAAAGAGGAAAAGTAGATATACAACTTTCATTCTTGAAGTTTCGCGAAATAACATCCGGAGCTATAGTCAATTGGCTCTGAAGTGACTGCTGTGTAAATAACAAGCCGAAAACGCGAATCTAGCCACCCCAAACATCGATCCAAGTAACTTTTGTCCCAATTCCTACAAAACAATATAAAACATGAATGAATAGACACAAACACATAAAACATCCTAAAAGACTCGAGATCAACAATAAATTAAGCTCGAATGTATCTAATTCATGTGTATAAAACTCACTCATCAAATACCCCAAACTTAAACCTTTGCTTGTCCTCAAGCAAAAACACAAAAATGTTATGCAATGCAATGTAATGAAACTAATCTATATGCCTACGAATCCAACAGTAATGACAGAAACAAGTCTATTTAATCGGCCTTAGAGAAATCAAGTAAACATGATAATACATCATATTTAACAAATCAGTAATTTCTCAATCAATCATCAAATCTTATACTGTTATCACTGATATAGTGTGTGTGTGCTCCACAACAATGTTAACTGATATAAAGTCAAATTTAAGACATAATAGATATCTTCGAAGGCATCATACAGTGCAAATTCACAAAATTCACGAACAAGCTAGATCCAACTAAAGTCAAACATCCACCAAGTTCAAGAGTCCAATCCGGGATACTTATGCTTTACTTTTCATCACGGGGGCTTTTTGCTCTTTTCCCGTTTTATTATATTTCTTTTTTTTTTTCCTTTTTTTTTTTTACCATGACTGTGCAATGTCTCATTCCATTAGGCTAACAGTGTCACCCCTTAGCGAGCTTTCGACCAATGACTCCCAGACCATATAAGACCTTAGGGCGCTAGGTTTTAAGATACCCCTTCGGGCGTACTTGCTCAAGTAACAAAGGCCCCGAAACAAAACTAGCCAAGGTATTATTTTTTTTTCTTTTTTTTTAGCTTATATATCCCAAATTTTTCCCCCAAACTTAAGTTTTTATCTAAATTCAGTCATCTTCGCCTATTCATGTCTTTCATTCCTTTAAACTAGCATTATCCTCTAGAAGTCCATTATGTGTCAATTTAAACTCAATCAGTCAACATAGTTGTTTTTACTGTGCTATCCTTATTATATCAGTTTCAAACAGGTAAAGATTCAAATCATGACAAGAAATCACATCAAAGTCTTAACAGACAATACTATACTTGTCTACTCAATTCCAATCTCATCACTGGCCAAAACAGACTTAAACTATCTAACGGCTGGAAACATGCAAATACTAAATTTTTTTTTTTAATGAATGCAAACTACATGAAAAACTATCAACTAAATTCTATATGAATGCACTAGATGAATACTACAAGCATGAACTGGAGCTGGACAATTACACCCCCAAACTTAAACTAGACATTGTCCTCAATGACTGAAATAGAAAAAATTAAAGCAGAGGACTTCCCTGAAAATATAGCAATCGTCCTCCTTGCCCGCTAAGTTTGGAGAAAAGGCTAAGCACATGGAACAAATTGGGCACCACACTTGAATTTGACTTGAATAACCTGTAAAACCATGATAGAAGCAATTTTATTAAATCCTAAATAAATGCAAATTCAAAACTACTAATATAAAACTTAATAAAAATTAAACTTGGGTTGCCTCCCAATAAGCGCTTGTTTTATAGTCTTTCAGCCTGACTTTTTCTGGTCAATGCTATCCAATTCCTCTTCGAAAGTTGAGGAACCCTCCATCCATCGGAAATAATATAGCTTTTGGTAGGTTCCCATTTGTGATAGCCATCAAGTTAAAGTCACCTAGGCATGCTTTATTTATATAAGATTAGATTGAAGAACGTCCAACATCTAGGCGTTTTCTCCATTGTGTCTGCGAATATATTCTGGCATTGAGGCTTGTCAGACACAACAATCTCTTCTTCTATCTTCTCCAACTCATCGCACCATGGCTTCGAAGTTGTACTCGCTTTTATGTCACTAAGATCTTCGCCGACGACATGACTACCAAGCGGGCACGGTTTTGCAAATCTAACCAGATCGTTGAACTTTGGTGGAGACCCATTTAGATCTTTGTGGACCTCTATTTCATTATCCCCAATTGTCTCCACACTTCCTATACCTTGTGGCTCATCCAGTTGCAGATTTGGTTCGGGTTCTCCGTCAATTTCGTCATCCATGTCAAAAAGCCAAGTGTTTGGAGGAAGGTTGCTTACGGCTTCGGTCATTTGCTCTATCTGATCCGCAAGATTTTGAATTGACCTCGCTTGATTACTCATTCTCTCCTCATTGATGCTATGAACTTGTACACCAATTCCTCCAACCTTGAACTTTCTGTTTCAGTCTCGGAAGCCATGTATTGAGGACCATTGGTTGAGGTAGTGAGGAGTTGTTCCATTCGATTATTAAAATTTTGGGTTGATAACTCCTGACTCATTATCATCTCTTCTTTTTCTGCTATAATCCTTAACATGAATTCCTTGAAATCTGAATTGTCTTCTTGTTGCATTGGAGGTGGATTTGAGAAATTTGATGGATATGTTGGATTTGGAGCAGAGTATTGGTCCTGATAGTTGTAGCTCCATGAAGAATCCGGGTGATACCCCCAAACTTGATGGTAATTATCATATGCATACTGGTTGAGGTATACACCACCTTGTTTTCGCCGCCCAAAACTAATGGTGCATTGATGACTCGGATGGTTGCCAGCACAATAGTCACACATGATTGCCATCCTTTGACTCTGTTGGGTTGCGATAACGACCAACTCCCTCGAAAGTTCTTTAATTTGTGCTGACATTGCGGAAAGTGTCGCGAGTCTGTCAATCTCCTTTTCTTTTGGTTGAGTCATGTTCGTGTATGGCCATTGATACGCAAAGTCATCCATGGTACCTGAAAAGAGAGAAATATAAGAAGAGAATTAAAAATAAAAATAAAAATATTTAAATTAAGACTAATTTGATTGAAATTAATATTGGTAAAAAATATTAAACTAATTCCCCGGCAACGGCGCCAAAAACTTGTTGGGTAAAATCTAGTTACGCACAACACACAAGTATACGTGGTCAACAAGTAATAAGTGATAAGTTGAGTATCGTTCCCACAGAGAATTATTTAATAAAAATCACCAAATACTAACCCGTAACCAACTCAATCTTATTTAAACAAATGAATTTAATGTTATAAATTAAAATATTTAACTAAACTAATTCTAATTACCACTAATTAAAAATCAGATTATGGAGAATTAAGATCACAACTTCACTTATTGCTTCATTTAGGTTAACACACTTCTCATCAATTATTCTCTATCCCAAATTGTTAATCAAGAACACGAAAGTAGTATTAACCACCTCTCGATGCACTAATACCGTATTAACGTTAATCCACAATTAAGATAGAAATCCGTTAAACACCTTAACCAACCAACCCACTATATCTCTATGTGAATTACAATTGAAAAAGGTTGAAGAACAAGTTCTCTATAAGATTACATGCGGCGTCAAGCATATCTCTACCTTAACACTCATCAAGTTTAAGCTACTAACAAAATCCTGAACACATGCTATCATGATTAGATCTAAATCTATACTTCATCTCTCGAGTTCATATAGATTATCACGGTAATTGATGGCCAAGCAATTAACAATTAAGTCCAAATCACAATAGACAATCCTCACAATAGAAAATACTAATTGATAACAAAGCATATTAAAATAAACTACACAATAAGATCCATTGTAATCTCAAACAAAGAATTAGTTCATGATTATTGAATTTAAACTAAGAATCCACAATTGAATAATCATTAAAAGATAAAGATAGAAGAAGATGAGAAGAAATAATCTATTATCAGTAGCCTTGACGCTCCCTCCTTGCTCCTACTTTAAATCTTCAATGGTCTCCAAGTTGCTTCAATCTCCAAATCTAATTAGAACTAGGGTTATGTTCTAATCTAATGGAGTGTATCTCTAATCTAAGCTATGTAATCTCTAAGCTAAGCTATGTAATATCTTCTTATTCTATGCCTTACATCATGTATTATAGGTTACAAGTCTAATTTTTAGCTTAGGAACAAACCCAATCCAATTTGGAGTCAAAAGGTGTCAAAATTCGCCCAAAACGCAAAACTCTGCTTCCTAGCGCCTAGGCGCTTGATTTTGGCCTGTCTGGAGCGCCTAGGCTCTTGGGCTGAATGATGTTACTGACTTTGAGCGCCTAGGCGCTTGAATTAGGCATGTATGGAGCGCCTAGGCGCTTGGCCCTTTTTCCAACATTTTCTGCTCCGACGTCCTTTGGGAAAATGGCCATAACTTCTTCGTCCGAACTCCGATTTAGATGATTCAAGATGTTCTGGAAGAGGAAAAGTAGATCTACAACTTTAATTCTTGAAGTTTCGCGAAATAACATCCGGAGCTATAGTCAAATTGGCTCTGAAGTGACTGCTGTGTAAATAACAAGCCGAAAACGCGAATCTAGCCACCCCAAACATCGATCCAAGTAACTTTTGTCCCAATTCCTACAAAACAATATAAAACATGAATGAATAGACACAAACACATAAAAACATCCTAAAAGACTCGAGATCAACAATAAATTAAGCTCGAATTTATCCAATTCATGTGTATAAAACTCACTCATCAATTGCTTATTCCGCTGCAGTTGTTGATCTAAAACTTGTTTTCTATTATATTCTATCAGTTGTAATACTGTTGAAGGCTAAGGATTATTTATTCTGCATTATCTTAGTCATAATATTTCTTACTGTGCTAGTTGAGCTCACCCTTTTCTTTCATTGTTCTCTTCAAGAAATAAGAATATAGTTGGGACGAGTTGGGAAATGAAGTGATGGTCCAGGATAAGTGGCTTTAGTAGTCCTCACTATTCTGTGAAATAGTGTGATAATAATTGTAATGAGGACTCCTTTGAGGGTGGATATTGTCTAGAAGGCAATATTCTTGTTTAAACTCTCAGCTATGTTTTGTCGTATTTTGCACGACAGTTGTATAATTAAGTTTGTTTTTGATTTTTGTACCATGTGTTTGGTGACTCAAGATGGGTGATGTATACCTATTTTGGGGGCGTCACAACGACGATGGACATTTCTCCACATTGGCGTAGGTTCTTATGGCTGAGGGTTTCACCCATTCTCGCCTGCAGTTGTAGTTGTTAACCGCAGAGGTCATTACATGAGTTCCATACTCTGAGGACCACTTGACAGTTGGCTTCAAGGGTGGTTTCTCGACTGGTGTCGAGTATGTCTTGTCCACCCATCAGATTTCTTTCCTTACTGATTGAGGTTGGGAGATCTATTTAGGAGGGCGTGCTATTAGGAGCACTATAGCAGAGATACACATTTCAATCTTTCCTCCTTCCAGGCATCATTGGCCTTTGTCGCAGCCGATCACTGAGATCCCATTGATGGGCGTGGATGACTTTACTTTGTCAGAGGGACCTTTCACTTAGGAGGCTTTTTACAGCTGGTGGTTCCCTGGCACCATCGGAGCTCAGACCCGCGCCACACAGTTTATGGGGGATATGCTTCCTGGCTCCGTCATGATGACAGATTAGATTTCATGCGTCCGAGAGTTTACTCATTTAACGCAGATTGAGAGTTTGACCAGCAGTTTGACCGGACACATTTCTTTATCCGACATTTGGGCAGAGATCCATCAAAGGTAGATACTTTTGATCCTTCCAGCTTTGGGGCTGAACTTTTAGGTGGCCCATATTCAGATGGTTTTACCGACGCAGATCCTCTGTTATATTGGCCTGATATCTCTTTGGCAGAGATTCAGTGACTCAGGAAGAGTTACATCAGATGGACAGATTGGATAATGTGGATATCAACACCATTGACTTCTTTTGATGCATTTTTCGCTTTATCTTTGATAGACCTCTGTTAGATATTAGGCGGCTGTGCCCCAGTTCTCATTATATCTTTTGATAGGCCTCTTTAGATGTTGGGCGATTTTTCCCCATTTCCCTATATTTTTCAGTTGTATACAGAGATAATGTATTTAGATGATAATAGACTTAAGAATGTATGTATAATGTTTTCTATTACCTACATTATATTGTCATCTGTCATTTATTATACATGTAGTATATCATGGATATGCATTTCCAGAGATGAGTTTAGCATTGACCCCTGGATGGTCTTATGATACGGCTATACAGATGTCTCCATCCACTGTTAGTTGGATTGAGCATACCCCACCCATATTGGTGGCATCTTCTTTGAGATCGTGGTATAACAGTTTATCTTCCCTAGATCGTGTGACAATTGATTAGTTGCTGAGACACTCTATGATCCTCCTGACATTTCATGTAAGACCCCAACTTTTATGAATAAAGATTAATTTCTCTAGAAATATATTTTTGAATATTATGGTGTGGATATGATATAATGTTATAGTTGAGGGTAATATTTAAAAATTCTGCAAAGTAAGCAAGTGGTTATATAATATTTGATTGGTCGGGGAATATTCATTTTAACAGGGAATATTCGTACGATGACACAATCATTGGTGGACCCACAACGGAAGTTTTGTCGTAGTTAGAAAACGACATAATTATCTTTTTATAAAAATAGCGGCGGAAGTTTTACCGTTAAACTGTTGAACTACCCGGTAGTAAAAGTACAGTAAATATGTGTGGTTGCAAAGTAGCACACGGTATTGATTATTGATGCTTACGTGAGAAGTCACTCAAGTATACTCAATTATTGCTACAATAATTGCTGCATCATATCTCTCATATTTTGATTCAATTATTGTCACAGTATCATCTGCATAATATGTTATATTATTAAATCAATATTTGAGACGACAAAGTTATTCACATTATTATTTGCAATATTGACAATGTCTAAAAGTTCTGTCAAGGAGAGGTTTGGTCACCTAATTGTGCGCCAATAAGAAGAAATCCTTATCGGAAAACCCCCTCTTTCCTGGGAAGGACCTGGTTGTTAAATATTGTGAGTTATAATATTAATGATAAATAAGTTCGTGTTGATTAAAGATGAAATTGATAGTTCCATTGTGTTGGGATTATTAATGTTAGTGGAAATCGACATTTATTTCGATAATAATTGATGTCTGGAAGTTATATTGATCAATCGGGTAAATAATCGGATAAATGAGCAATTAATTGCTATTAATTCAAATGCTTATAACAATTTGTTCACATGTGTGTACTATTGATTCACATGTATGTACTATTTGGGGGAGGTGGTGCAAGATTGATAATACTTGAATAACTAAGTTAAAAATAGAGGTATAGATGGAGGTACTATACTGTAATTCGCATTTTTACATGTATAGAACTATTGATTCGCATGATTGAACTATTGATTCACATGATGTACTATTAGGGGAGGTGGTGCAAGTTTGATAATACTTGAAGGACTAAATTAAAAATGAAGCAAAAGATGAAGGTATTGTACTGTAATATTTTGAGCCCCAAAACGTGCAATTATCGAAACTATATTTTCCTATAAATAGAAGCTCATTCTTCCTTCATTCTCACCAATTCAGTAAGTCTCACATGAGCAATTATAGAGAGAGAAGCTATAGGGAGAAAGAAGAACAGTAGTCTTCTACTTCACTACTCCAGTATCCAGTCTTCTTTTGAGGTAAGGGGTATTATTTATTTCATATTCTGAAGAGATATTATTTTTCATATTTGTATGAATTTATTTTCATTCAATATTCATAAAGAATATTATCTTTGTTTAATATTCGTAGGAATATTATCTTCGTTAAATATTCGTTGGATTATTATTTTCGTTCAAGAGATGTTGTTTTTGTTCAATATTCGTTTGTAATAATATTTTTTTTCCATACTCTGTAGTATGTGAGTAATATTATTTCGTCTCGTATTCCTGATTATACACTCATTCTGTTGAAGTTTTGGCTTCTATACTCCATGAAATTAGTAGAATATCCTTGATATTTACGCTTCATCCAGTATCTTTTCATGGAAATATTATTCTGAGGTTTCTTGATAATTATTGATCTTTTCATGACGGAACACTATTCATGAGTTACTATTTATGGGTTAATATTTACGTGATAACTATTCACTCAAATATTATTCACTCGGGTATTCGGGGCACTTTTCATGCCAGAGTACTATTCACGAGTTACTATTCACCCAATTACTATTCATCTGAATATTATTCACTCGGGTATTTAGGATACTTTTCATGTCGGGGTACTATTTATGAGATACTATTCTCAAAGTACTATTCACAGGGTACTATTTACCCGAAAAATATATTTCTTTTCTGTCCAAATTATTTTTGGTACATGAATATTATTCTTGAATTTTACTCTACAAAGTAGTATCATGTTGACAATTTGGATATTTTTAAACTCTAGATAAATTTAAAGTCTTTAATATTTTTCCTTGATTTCGTTTGATTAATGCTTATATCATTGTCATCATCCTCATGCTTATATTTGATGAAAGTCATCTTTGGCTTACATGCATAGATGGACTGTTGATTGGTATGATTATGACCAGGGATCATTCGGTATAATCATGACACGTAATGTTACAAATGATGTGGTAAAAGTCCTCATTGGCCTGTAGTACATTGATGGACTGTTGTTAGTATGATTATGACCAGGAATTTTTCGATATAATCATGACCATTGATGATTACATGAATATCCTTGGCCCGTAGTGCAGGGATGATTCGATGATGTGGTTTATTTATTAAGCTGAGTCTCAGCGATAAATATGATGAAAAACTTTTTAAATCATAGAAGATAGTAGATATCATGCTCTACTTGACTCTTCTAATGGATTGCTTATTCCGCTGCAGTTGTTGATCTAAAACTTGTTGTATATTATATTCTATTAGTTGTTATACTACTGAAGGCTAAGGATTATTTATTCTGCATTATCTAGTCATAATATTTCTTACTGGGCTAGTTGAGCTCACCCTTTTCTTTCATTGTTCTCTTCAGGAAATGAGAATATAGTTGGGACGAGTTGGGAAATGGAGTGATGGTCCAGGATAAGTGGCTTTAGTAGTCCTCACTATTCTGTGAAATAGTGTGATAATAATTATAATGATGACTCCTTTAAGGGGGTGGATATTGTCTAGAAGACAATATTCTTGTTTAAACTCTCAGCTATGTTTTGTCGTATTTTGCACGACAGTTGTGTAATTAAGTTTGTATTTGATTTTTGTACCATGTATTTGGCGACTCAAGATGGGTGATGTATACCTATTTTGGGGACGTCACAGTTGGTATCGAAGCTTAGGAATATGATCCCTGGCTGAGATGTGAGAAAAGAACTAGGAGGGGAGAGACGGGGAATTCCTTCGCTAGTATGACCCACCTAAATTTATTTGGTATTTAAATGGTCGGTCAGAGTATATGGATAATATATGATATGTCAATTAATCCTTGTTTTATGATAGTATTTGAAAATGGCATATGAAAATGTTGAGATCAGCAATGAAGCACATGAGACCGTTGAGTAACAAACGATCAATACCCAGGATAATGGCAATAAGAAGACAATAATCCTTAGGTAAATAACAACACCGTTCAGATGATGAACGATGAGATGTTAAGAGGCTTATGCAATTCATGCAACATCAGGCGAGAGAGATTCCTATTCAAAATTCAGGTGGAAACACTGACAACTCTCGGATGGTCACTGCTATGCAGTTCAAGGAGCTGGGACTGCCGAAGTTTTTGGGAAAGCCAGAACCACTTAAGGCAGAGACGTGGATAAAGCAGATCACCAAGATATTTGATGTCTTGGAATGTTCAGAGGAGCAAAAGGTTCCCTTCGCCACCTTTATGTTGCGTGAAGAGGCATATTATTGGTGGAAATCTGTAAAGCGCACCCAGCGCGACGCACTCAAGATGTCTTGGGAGAAGTTCCAAGAGTTATTCAACGAAAAGTACTTTCCCCAAAGTATTCGTCATATGAAGGAGGTGGAATTCATTAAGTTGGAGCAAAAAAATATGACCGTGTCGCAATATGAGGTTAAATTTGCGGAGTTATCCCGGTTTGCATCCCATTTGGTCGATAATGAGGAGCGAATGACGCGAAAATTTCTAAGAGGTTTGAAACCCGATATACATCAATACCTCATTTCTCACAAACTTTATTTATATTCAGATGTTGTGAATAGGGCTCAATTATTGGAGCGCGATAATGAGTCCGCACAACCAAAAGGCAACGACCAACAACATGATAATAATCGTACCGGTGATAACGACCATCGAAAAAAATGGTAACCATCGTGGGGGAAATTATCATGCCAAGAATGGTAACCACTTTGGTGGTAATCACGGCCGAGATAATAGAAGTGGAAAATTCAATAAGAGAAGATTTAACGATGATGGGAAGACGTTGGCAGCAGCACCAACACCAGCAACAAATTCTAGGGGAGGAGAATGACCGCAAGTTAGATGCTACAAATGTGGAGAGGAGGGACACATAAGTCCAAACTGTTCACAGCCTTCCAAGGTATGTTTTAGTTGTCAAAAAGACGGTCATATAGCTTGATTTTGTCCTGTAGCGAAATCAAGTCCAGTTGGGATAGTGGCACCAAAGGCGGATACGGAAATAACAAAGTCGGTGGTTTCAGGAAGAGCATTTTTCGTGACTTCTCAAAAAGCGAGTAACACAAACGAAGTAAGCACGAATTAGTTAATTATAAATTCTTGCAAAGTCTATACCTTATTAGATACCGGTTCTACCCATTATTTTATCTCTCTTGCTTGCGCTCAACGTTTAAATTTGACCCCAGAGAAGTTAGACTTTGACTTATTGGTTGAAACTTCGTTATCTCCACTGTTTATAAATCTTGTTGATTCAAATCGACACTTTCACGTTACCTGTCGATCTTATCTCTTTGAAAATACTTGCGCTTGATGTGATTTTAGGAATCGATTGGTTAATTACTCATCATGCAAAAATTGATTATTTTCGTAAGGTTGTTAATTTTTGTAAAGTTGTTAGCTTTCATATTCTTAACAAAGCTATTATGCGAATTCAATCAACCAAACCACTAAAGTCAATCACTGTTATATTAAGCCATAAGTAAAGAGCCCTGAGCCTTTCGCTGGTGATTCCTTGTGTGGAATGCACCGAAGCCAGACTTTCTGTAGGGGAAGCTGTGAATAATGGTGGCAAGTTGATATGTATCAATGTGACATACTATCCAAGTCTTGGGATGAGAGTCACATTTTTTTTCTATCGTTGATAAATTTCCTGACGTATTCTTGAAGACTTCCTGGCCTACCCCCAGAGCGTGAAATCGAATTTTGTATTGACCCCAGTACAAAATCCATTTCTTCAACCCTTAAATATTTCTTCAACCAAAACGAACGTATAATGCGCCAAAGACGTTGGCTTGAGCTATTGAAGATTACGACCATACTATTCAATATTATCATGGAAAAAGCGAACATAGTAGCTGATGCATTGAGTAGAAGATCGTATATGTTTACGAGTGCGACGTTGTTAACACAAAAACCCATTTTGTATAACTTACAACTGATGAAGATAGAGTTAAAGACTCTAGGGACCCAAGTGATGATGTTAAATATATGAGTAGAATCGACTTTAATCGATAAAGTTAAAAGTCATTCAAGCTACAGAAGAGCTGATGAATACGAAGAAAAAGGTTCAAGAAGGCGTTATTCTAGAAGCAAGAGTCGATGAAAAGAGGAAATCTCAACCCTTGATTTTATTGGTCTATTTAAAATCCTCGATCGAGTAGGAACTGTGGCCTATAGACTCGTTTTACCACCAAGTATGTCGCGTGTTCATAACATTTTTCACGTATCGATGTTACATAAATATGTGACGACCCGAAAAACATTATTGAATTAAAACTAGATGAGATAGCCGAAAATTTAACGTATGAGGAGATACATGTTAAAATGTTGGATAAGAATGAACATATTCTACGCTCAAAGGTTATATCTCAAGAATTAGAAACTGACGAGGTATCATCATCTCTTTGGCATACCAGGTACGCACCCTAATTTCGAGGACGGAATTTCATAAGAATGGGAGGTTGTAAGACCCCAATTTTTATGAATAAAGATTAATTTCTCTCGAAATATATTTTTGAATATTATGGTGTGGATATGATATAATGTTATAGTTGTGGGTAATATTTACAAATTTTGCAAAGTAAGCAAGTGGTTATAAAATATTCGATTGGTCGGGGAATATTCGTTTTAACAGAGAATATTCGTACGACGGCACAATCCTTGGTGGAGCCCACAACGGAAGTATTGTCATAGTTAGAAAATGATAGAATTATCTTTTTATAAAAATAACAACGAAAGTTTTACCGTTACACTGTTAAACTTCCCGGTAGTAAAAGTACAGTAAATACGTGTGGTTGCATAGTAGCACACGATATTGATTATTGATGCTTACGTGAGAAGTCACTCAATTATACTCAATTATTGCTACAGTAATTGCTACATCATATCTCTTATATTATTGATTTAATTATTGTCACAATATCATCTGCATAATATGTTATATTATTAAATCAATAATTGAGACGACAAAGTTATTCATATTATTATTTGTAATATAGACAATGTCTAGAAGTTCTGTCAATGAGAGATTTGGTCACCTAATTGCGCGCCAATAAGGAGAAATCCTTATCGGAAAGCCCCCTCTTTCCTGGGAATGACCTGGTTGTTAAATATTGTGAGTTATAATATTAATGATAAATAAGTTCGTGATGATTAAAGATGAAATTGATAGTTCCATTGTGTTGGGATTATTAGTGTTAGTGAAAATCGACATTTATTTCGATAATAATTGATGTCTGGAAGTTATATTGACCAATCGGGTAATTAATCGGATAAATGATCAATTAATTGCTATTAATTCACATGCTTATAACTATTTTTTCACATGTGTGTACTATTGATTCACATGCATGTACTATTAGGGGAGGTGGTGAAAGATTAATAATACTTGCATAACTAAGTTAAAAATGGAGGTATAGATGGAGGTACTATACTATAATTCATATTTTCACATGTATAGAACTATGATTCACATGATTGAACTATTGATTCACATAATGTACTATTAGGGGAGGTGGTGCAAGTTTGATAATACTTGCAGGACTAAATTAAAAGTGAAGGAAAAGATGAAGGTATTGTACTGTAATATTTTGAGCCCCAAAACGTGCAATTATCGAAAATATATTTTCCTATAAATAGAAGCTCATTCTTCCTTCATTCTCACCAATTCAGTAAGTCTCACATGAGCAATTATAGAAAGAGAAGCTATTGAGAGAGAATCTATAGAGAGAAAGAAGAAGAGTAGTCTGCTACTTCACTACTCCAGTATCCAGTCTTTTTCTGAGGTAAGGGTATTATTTATTTCATATTCTGAAGAGATATTATTTTTCATATTCGTATGAATTTTATTTTCATTCAATATTCATAAAGAATATTATATTTCATATTCTGAAGAGATATTATTTTTCATATTCGTATGAATTTTATTTCATTCAATATTCATAAAGAATATTATCTTCGTTCAATATTCGTAGGAATATTATCTTCGTTAAATATTCATTAGAATATTATTTTCGTTCAAGAGATGTTGTTTTTGTTCAATAT
This sequence comes from Panax japonicus, assembly GCA_020205505.1. Classification (NCBI taxonomy): domain Eukaryota; kingdom Viridiplantae; phylum Streptophyta; class Magnoliopsida; order Apiales; family Araliaceae; genus Panax; species Panax japonicus. The sequence continues at coordinate 24,954 of JAINUV010000235.1, forward strand.
TCGCTTGAAATAATATTTTCTTCCATACTCTGTAGTATTTGAGTAATATTATTTCGTCTCGTATTCCTGATTATACACTCATTCTGTTGAAGTTTTGGCTTCTATACTCCATGAAATTAGTGGAATATCCTTGATATTTGCGCTCCATCCAGTATCTTTTCATGGAAATATTATTCTGAGCTTTCTTGATAATTATTGATCTTTTCATAACGGAATACTATTCATGAGTTACTATTTATGGTTTACTATTTACCCGATTACTATTACTCAAATATTATTCACTCTGGTATTCGGGGCACTTTTATGCCAGAGTACTATTCACGAGTTACTATTCACAGGTTACTATTCACCCAATTACTATTCATCTGAATATTATTCACTCGGGTATTTGGGGTACTTTTCATGTCAGGGTACTATTCACGAGGTACTATTCTCGAAGTACTATTCATAGGGTACTATTTATGGGGTGCTATTTACCCGAAAAATATATTTCTTTTCTGTCCAAATTATATTTGGTACATGAATATTATTCTTAAATTTTACTCTACAAAGTAGTATCATGTTGACAATTTGGATATTTTTAATCTCTAGATAAATTTAAAGTCTTTAATATTTATCCTTGATTTCGTTTGATTCATGCTTATATCATTGTCATCATCCTCATGCTTATATTTGATGAAAGTCATCTTTGGCATCATCCAAGCCTAGCCAAGAAATAAAAAGCAAGAAGGTATAAAGTTCTAAACCCAAGCTTTGTATTTTCTTAGCTTAAGTTATATCTTGGTTGTTGTGGAAGTTTGATGGAATTGATTGTGGATTATAGTGGACCCTTGAGAATAAGAAGAATTAGGATGTATTATGATTGTTTATGTTGGCTAATTCTTGATAAACCAAGAGATCATGAAAGTTTTCTTAGTAAACACAGAAGTTAGAACAACTATTTTTACTTAAAACGGAACATGAAATTCGAACAAGCATAACTCCTCGCCTATTTCGAATTATTGAGTGTGGTCAAGTTCTGGAGTTATATATGGGAGTTCTATAACACCTCCAATTGAAATTTAAGGATTATCCCTTGCATATTTTCCTGGGAACAGATTCTACCAAAATAGTCCAAACTCAAAAAATGAACAAAGCCTACTGTCCAGTTTATTTCGGTCACTGTTTGGATCCCTTAAAAAATGACATAAATTCCTCCCTTTTGGTAAATAAAAATATATGATATAAAGTAGCTCGTGTTCAAAGATGATCTTATTCTAACTTAAATCGAAGGAGTTATGGTCATTTTAATTTTAGTATTTTTCTGACAAAAAACGACTATAACTTGAGTTCTATAACACCGATGGCAACAAAATTTAACTTGAAATTTCACTTTGATATGTATAATATTGTGCCAAGATTTCGGAATGTTTGGACTTAATTACGATATAAATCATTTGCTAAGCTATGAACTAAATGGCCTTTTGAAAAATACTTAGTAAAAAGGAAAAATTCCAGAAAAATTATTTTTGTGTTTAGAATATATGTATATATGCGTGACTAGAAAAAAAAATAATAATTGGTTAAGAGGGGATTAATGAGGGAAATAGAGTTATTAAAAATCAAAAATAATTAATTACTGGAAGTCGAGAATTATCGAAATAATTCTTACTGACTGGAATGTGTTAAGATGCGACGTATGAGTTTATTTAGATGCTAATTGCATATTTTTATGAAGATATTGTTTGTATAATGAGAAGGAAAATTTTTGTTTGGATTATGTGGAAAGGGTGGTTACCGAGTTAGGTTAGGATAATCACCGTCGGTAAACCTCAAAATTAAGGTAACGATTACCTTTATTGAGTGAATTCTTATGAATATTGTAGGTGAACATTTGGAAAGGTTTATTTGTATACTAAGGGAAGAGATACTAAGTCAGGAATGTTTTTCAGAACTTGCTATTATGTGCAAACTTGTTAATTGCTATGTGAAAGTATTTCATGTATTATGTTCATTTTGTGTGAACAAGTTGAAATGTGCACTAAGTGATTTACTGTGATATGAATTAATTGAAATTATTTGATGATTGAAGTTAGTTGAGTTATGAAAACTTACAATGTGCACTAAGTGCTTTACTATGATATGTGAAAGTTAGTTGTGATACAAGGAATATGATAAGCATGAAACATGTATAACTGCTAAGTACGAACATTATGGTGCATGAATAAATGCAAAGCATGAGAAAGTATGAAACATGTATAAAATCCAAAGAATGAAGGAGGTAAAGTATGTTTGAAATGTGACTTATGTGTTATGTGATAACTGTTAAACTTGTTGGGCAAACGTAGTTGCTCACCCTTACTATGACTAATTATTTTAGTAAAGCTAAGGAATCTGGAGGTTCGATAGCGACAAAGGAAAGGAATGCTTTAGGGATATAAATACTTAATGTATTTAGAGGTTAATGCTATTAATGAATAGTTATTGTATTACTCTGAGTTAAAGATGTTTTTTATTATTAAAGGTTAGAAAAAATTGGGGTTGTAAGACCATAAATATTTATAATAAGTGTATCATAGTAAAACATGTTGTTTATAACTTGAAATGGTCAAATCAGATCAAAACGATCTATAAAGGTAATAGCAGATTGTAAAGGTTGAGGTTTCTGGAATAGAAAGAATTAATGTAATAATTGGTATCAAAACGAGGTTGTATTCATTAATTTATGAATAAAGGTTATAAATATTCAAATGAGGGTTGTATCGTAATGCACCAAGTCCGAGGTAACAGGTACCCAGATTTGGGGCCGTTATAGTAGCTAATATTTGTCTTTCTTCCTTTACATAACTCATAGGGCATCTTCTTGAGCTTAGAGTAAATTAGAGACATATTCTGAATGTAGCAACTAGTATTGACAACTTCAGCGCAAAAGTATTCTGATAGTTGAGCTACTGCTAAGAGTGTTCTTCATTTTAGCTACTCCATTCTGATATGGAGTTCTTGGTGTTGAGAAGTAATGTTGAATACCATTGTCTTCACATAACTGACTAACTTTAGAGTAGTTAATTCTTTGTCATGATCACTCCTTATTGCTTTTATCTTTTCGCCCTTCTCATCCATTACCATCTTAAGAGTTTGATCAAATTGAGTGCCGATTTCATCTTTAGAGCTTATGAAGAATACTCATATAAATCTGGTGTAATAATCCACTACATCTAGTGACTATCTTTTGCCTCCAGACTAGCATTGGAATAGCCCAAAAAGATCCATATAAAGAAGTTATATGGGACTCTCATTGAATTAACTATTTTTTCTTGAATAAGTACTTGGTCTGCTTCCCAGCTAACATGCTTTACATAGCATTTCTTTGACAAAATTCAGCTTTATCATTGATACAAGCTTTGACATGTTCTTAAGTTCAAGTGAGATAACCTCCTATGCCATAACCAGCTTACATCTTCTAAAACTTTTGAAAAGAAAAAAGTTGATACTAAAGAAATTACTTTAGAAAGATTGACCACATATACATTTCCTTCTCTTAATCCAGTTAGCTTAATAGAGTTAGTTTCCATGTCTCAAACTTAACATTGGTTGTTAAGGAAAATTACTTGATGTCCCTTATCATAAAACTAACTTATGCTCAGCAGGCTGCGCTTTAATTTATCAACAATTGCTACCTTAATGAATGAAAAGTTCCCTTCCCTATTGAGTCGTAGCCTCTAGTTTTCCCAGAGTTGTTGTCTGTGAAGACAACTACTGGACCATCTTTAGCTTAAAATATGACAGGAGACCCTTGTTGCTAGTCATGTGCCATGAGAACCCACTATCAAGATACCATGTGGATTTCATGGACCTTGGTACCTGCATTTACAGTTACAGTTTATTTTGGTACCCATACTTTCTTGGGTTCTGCAATGTTAGTTTCCTTGGGAACCAAACCTGCCTGACTTTGGGTCTATGATATGTATCATGCTTAAAATATTAGTCTACGGCTTTATGATCATATTCATGATAGTTATAGCAGTTAATATACTGCATGTGTGAGTGTGTGTGTGTGTGTATAGATATCTTCTCACTTAGAATTTTTGTAGAGGATAAGTTTTTCTTCTTTGTTGAACCCTCTAATTCCACACTGCTCTACGATTTTGGAATTTTGTAGAGTAAAAACCAACTCTACGATTGATGACATGTTGATTTATAGATTCGTTTTAGACTCTACGGACTCTTCGAGGTATGGTTGTAGACTTTGTTTTACTCTTTGATTTTATAAAACCCAGACCAGTATGTGACTTGTTGTTCTTTGGAACAATAATTTGATCAACAGAGATTGGATAGCTTGGAATACTTGGCTCCACGGCCTCTTGGATTTCAAAAATAAAATTCATTCTATGGGAAGAAGAAGCTTTGTCATTACTAGTATCCACTAATTGTTCCACACTTGGATTAGATAAAGATACATCTTCAAATCCCAACCTGATCTATCAAATAATGATCTCTGACATGTGATCAGTGAATCCATAGATGACGAAGAAAGATTCCACATAGAGATTATCTTTTCTAATTCCTCTACTCTAAAGGTAAGACAGATTCTATTCATTGTGTTGGATTCAGTTATCTTTCTCAAATTTTCATTCTCAGCCTCAAGCTTGGTTAAAGAGACAGTGCTTCGTAGAGTAATTTCCAACTTCACTTGCACTTTCTATTTCTCCTCTTGAAGAAGAGAATAATCATTTGATAGAACCCTGAATAACTTCATGTATCAATGCAATTTAGATGTTATATCATGCAAAGCTAATCTAAGATCATCCATATTAACATTAAGAGAGTTGAAGTCAAATGCCTCACTTATGTTGATCTCTCAACAATCATGGTTGCGTTAGAATCTTCTTCTATAGCCAGAAAATATAATTGGCTACTTGAGGTTCTTCATCATCATTGGTATCTGAGTCGGAGTCATTGTTTAATCATTCCATGATCCATCAGCTACTGGGCCTCTATCTTTCTTATGGTGCTTCTTGTAGCTTTTGTATTCTTTCTTCCATCTGCCTTCTTTTTATACTTTTTGAGCTACTGCCGTATAGGTTTTTTTTTCAGATATGAAATGGTCAGGCTTTTTACAGTTGTAGCATAAGTTTTATCTTGATCTTTATTGCTGCTCGTGTCCTTTATTAAATTTCTTCCTTGATCTCCACTTGTTGCTCTTTCTCATAAACTTCCTTAGCCTTTGAGTACGCAAAGCTATATAATCATCTTCTTCAGCATTCATCTCGATTGTTACTTCTCAGCTTCAGTTGAGACTTAGAGATATCTTTGGTAGCTTTATTGTACTCCTTTGTCCTTTTTTCGTGTTCTCTAAGGATGTGTCTGTTTTCTGATTCATTCAAGCTCGTAGGTAAGAAGATTACTAAGAGCTTATCAACTGTCATCTCGTGCAAGTTCTTTAATTCTCTAATAGCAGTGGTTTTTAGCATCTCACTTTCTTGGGGTATAGCTCTTATGAACTTGATATTCAAGTTTTTTGTTGGGATAGACCTTACCATATAATCTCAAGGAGTTGAGTAGTATAGTGAATCTCTCATATGTAGTAGTGGTATTCTCTCCAGGAACATGAGTGAATATCTCATATTGTTGAGTTAGGAAAGATTCTTATTTTCTCTGGCTTCTTCTATGCCCTCTTGCATCACTAGTAGGGCTTCCCATAATTCTTTGGCAGTAGTTCAATTTATAACATTTTAAAAGAATTCATCTTCTAGAGGCATAAACAAAATATTTTACAAATCTCGTTCTCATTCTCGGTCCATTCTATGCGCAACTTAACCACTTTCTTGTTGGGATCATCTGTTGTAAGCGCTAACTTGGTAGGAAAATATGGACCATTAAGATCAGCATCAAACAAGTCATCATCAATGGCATCCATGTACACCATTATATGAACTTTCCAATTAGAAAAACTTTTCCTCTATTTACAGAGGTGGCTTATTTCCACCACCAAACTCAGAACTAGATTTGTTTAGTGTCATGGATCTACTCAAAGTGTAAGCTTTGTGTTTGTGAGAACCTACTTTGATACCACTTGTTATTTTCCAAAGACACTTATAGATCTAGAAAGAGGGTTTGAATAGATCTTTTAAAACTCTTGATTGATTATAAGATATTACCAAATAATGAGTTAATTAGATTGATTAAGAACAAAGGAATATGATTTTTAAAAATCCCTATAAAGATTGAAAAAGAATCTTAGTTCTGAAATTAGCTAGGTAATCAATAACAAGTAAGATAAATAATTTGACATAAAATAAGAACTGGAAAGTAAATGTCACAGCAAAGTTTAAATTATTCAGATTCTAAATTACTTATAGTTCATTCTTCTACTCCTCAAATAGGAAATCCACTAAGGATCAAAAATCATAAAGATCTATTACATTTAAACCACTAAGCTTCATTCAAGCCACTATGCCTCAGAATCACAACTGAACCACTTAGGTTCTTTCGAGTCACTAAGTCTCGAAATTGGGGTCACTAAGTACCACAATGAGCAGTTGATTAAATGATATTGAGAGGTGCAACTAAGTTTGCGTTATGCTTTTCTTCTCAAATACTTAGCATCTTGAACTAGATATTCAAGATCGTAGAGTGTGTTTTTTTGACTTTGGTAGAGCTTAGGCTTTTTTATCAAAGTTCTTTTTTTGAAGTTTAAATCTTGATTGCCTTTTATAGCCTGCTAAAAATCTTCCAATTGCTAGATTTCCATTGGTGCATTTAATGCTCAGATACTCTGGGATTTCTAATGCGGACATTTTAAACCTATATGTTAGCTCCTTTTTAGCTTGTCTGTCATGTCAATCTGTTTTCTCACCTAACACCATTAACGTGTCATTTTCAGCAACCTATCTGTTAGACACAACTTTTGATCTTCGATTTCAACAAGGGATGATTGGTGAACACATCAGGACCTTCAATCAGAAACGGTCCAATGTCAGTCATTTTTACAGACTTGACTACCCTACGATGATGATATATCATAGTGTTTACTCTATATTTTTCTCTTCTGCGATGATTGCTTTGTGTTGTCATTCTATGAATGAACTTTGCAATATTTTTTTACTAAACGATCCTTGAGTCACTTTACAATAAGACTTTACTCAGGGATTGCTTGGAGTACTCTATGTTCACGTCTTACTCAATGAGCTTTGCTTATCTTTACGATTCATTTGTCCAGTTTATGAACTGATATTTGCTTTACGATTTAAAGTGAACTTTGTGAGAAATGCAAATATTTTTTGATCTATCTAATGTACTACGATCATGTGTTACTTTGCAATCCATATCCACACTACGAACTAGCAGAGTAACTTTACGAAAGCTGAAATCCTATCAGCTATACATCAGATTAGCTTAACAAGATCAACCTAACATTATTTGATCTTTCTAATTTAGGTCCTTTTACATTTAATCAATCATTAATAAGGACTTTGAAAGTATTATGCTCTCAAGCCAATTACATTTGATTTATAATAAGCATTTACTTTGTAATTTTATTCATTAATTAATAAGAGAATTTATTTTTATAAAAGACATTATTTATCTATGTTAATTAGTTGAATAAATAAATGTGATAAACCCATAGTTATTGAGAAATACTTTTAGAATCATGATGTTAATCATGTTGATGAGATCTAAATTCTTGATAGCTCAAAACTAAAATGTTCTTAATCATATGGATCACTAATGTGGGGTTACCGATTCCGAATAGATTAGTATATACTATGTTTACTCTGTTGAAGAGAATGATTGATCTCATGATCATTTAATGTGGAGACACTAAAGAAAGTATGTAAGTGCTTATTGGAGAATAAGTTCACTAAACTGGACTAATAAATGAACCCCCAATGGAATTTTACTTGTCTATCAATGGGTGTTCCTAATGTGATAGTAGTACAAGTGATCCTTGGACTTGAGATCATCATAGTATCTTGTATATACTGAATTATGTTTTGACATATTCCTTAATTCTATAGGGTATGTTCGGATATAACAAAGTATATATGGAGATAGGTGAATGATCAACAAAGAATCTACCACTTCTAATATAGGGAGAGAATGTCCTATGTGATTCGATAAGTGACAACTTGGAAATCCATGACCAAGGTTGAATGAAAATTAGAGAAGGATTTTTTAATTTACATTAATTGTAGTTGTGCATTTATAATCGAAATACATATATTAAATAAATAAAACTTGACAGTAATTCTATGTTTTATATTGATTGGGATGTTGTATGGTAATAGGATTGAATTTTACGGTAACTATTGTATGTAAAAGGATTGAATTTTACGGTAACTATTCACGTAGTATGTTCTTTGTATTCTTTGTGATAATCTTTGTGATTACGTTGAATTCATATTATCCTCGATAGTCATGATACATTATTTATAAGGTGTCAGTCATGATGTAGAATAGATATTATTTATTTATATTTGAATTAATGGAGATTTAATTCATTATAAATAATATTAGAATTGTTAGTAATTATTTATTTTTACTACCAGCTTAATACTGGACCTAGAGGGTCACACCACAAAAGAGAGAAATAGGATTTTAGAAGTGATTGGCTTAATAATATAAATTAAGTTTATTTAATTTATTAGTTGAATAATTAAAATCGCTTAAGATTTATAATTAAGTAGTTAGATCAGAAATACTAAATTATAAATTACTAAGATTAGTCATCTTATATTATTATTATTATTATTATTATTTTATTATTATTAGTATTATTATTATATTATTAGATTTGGAATGATAATTAAATAAACTCTAAACTTCTAAAGGTTTTTAGAATTAGGGTTAGTCCTTTAAATAAGGTCTTATTGTGGGATAGACTAAATGCAACTCTTACAAGCATTCTCAACCCTAAGTTTTAGGATAGAAAGATTAGGATTAGCCATTCAAGACCTTGTTGAGTCTAAAATCACATCTTCAATATTTTCTCTTGGTGGATACCTCTTGGTCGTTGCATACTTTTGTAACGAACGTGTGATCCGTGGATTGGAAAGATCGCGAAGGAGAAAGATTGGAATTTGAAGTCTACATCAAATTGTTGATTCTCTTCAAAGGTATATCTTTATCCTTCCTCAAATAATGGTGTTTCAAAAGGCTATACATTGGGATTAGAAATATTTAAATTGTTATTTTGCATACTTCCGTTTCGTTTATAATTAGATTGTATACTTTGATTATGTTTCCGCAATCCAACAGAGGTATCAGATCCTCCTTATACAAATCATTAATTGTTTTTGATTCAATATGTATGCTGATATAGGTTTGAAACTGATTTTCTGGGCAATAACTCTCTGTCGAAATTTTCTATGCAGAGCAGTTGTACCGCTTCAAGATCTTTTTGGAGCGCAGCCGCGGCTGCTCCTAGAATTCATTTCTAGAGTTGTAGTGCGGCCGGACCGTTTCAAGTATAAACTGGGCGCGGGCGCGCCGGTCCCCAAGTTTTGATTTTTTTTATTTTCCTTAATTATTTCAATTAAAATAAAAGGTTTATTTTTTAATTAAAATTGTATGAAAATAAAGGTGTTTATTTTAATTGGAATTGGATTCCATATTGCTGAAAAAATAAAAGAGTTTATTTTGATTTGGTTTTTGATTAAAATAAAGGAGTATGTTTGTTTCAAAAATGTGATCTCTAGCAAAATTTTATTGCCAATTAAATGACATGAACATATATACTGAATGTTTGTTTTATTGACGTATATGCTATATATGATAATAAAGGGGATGATATAGACCTTTAAGTAATGCGATTGGATTCTCATTTTCTGATATAAATTCTATCTCCCTCCTATGTACCTCCCCTTGTTGTTGATCAAGGTTTTTGTTTTATAAAATAGATTGTAATAGGATTATATAGAATTGTTCGAGAAATTTGAGAAGAAGAACATGAGCATTGAAGGCCCATTCTTAATGAAGCACAGGTTGAATGTAAAATTTATATTCAATGTATTATTCTTGCACCGTAGGTTTGACCTTTGGGTTCATGATGGCTTCAATGAACCAAATTAGAATTAAGTCCATAATCATCCCATGTAGAATATAGTATTCTACATATTCATACTAATTATATAGTAATATATTATTATACATGTTGATGTATGTTTAACATGACGCGTACTCCTATATATATATATATATATATATATATATATATATATATATATATGCATATGCGCTAAACAAGATGAGACAATTAAAAACAAAATCCTCAAAGATAACATATTAAGTTGAATATGTTCAAAGACATTGGAGAATGTCGAACGTAGCCTTCTAGCATTGTAAAGCGATAAATATTGAATATTTAATATGCGTTTGTTATGCCCACACAAGCACTATATTTTCTCTTTCCTTATATGAAAATGTTGGGTCTAACTTAACTTAGATTATTTTAGTTCGGATCTGTTCACACTTGACCATTATAATCTAAGAGGCAAAATTAATAAAGGAATCATATGGAGATGTAATTGAAAGAGTTGTCTACCTTTTGAATAATATGTAGTTTGTTGTGACACACAATGCTATATATTTATTGCAATTGGATCCTTTCTCACTAAGAAGATTTTACAAAGTTACCAATACAAAATATGTTGAACTATATACAAAAAAGGGTTTATAGTCTGAAGAAATAGTAGGAGACACTATTTTAATAAATACCTAAATTAATTCGATAATTAATAAAAGAATGCATGTTAATGTCGTTAAATTAAATTCACCTGCAGAATTTTACAAATGGCTAATTCACTATCACTGCGAAGCATACTTGATGCAAAAAAATTAATCGGAACAAATTACACGGACTGGTTAAGGAACTTAAGAATTGTTCTCACAGCTGAAAAGTTGGCTTATGTCCTTAACTCGCATGTACCTACAACTGTTGCAGAAGATGCCTCCGAGGAAGAGCAAGCTACTTTTATAAAGAGGCAGAATGATGCACAAGTGGCTTAGTGCATCATGTTAGCATCCTGAGTAATGAGTTATAGCGTCAACATGAGAAAATAAATGCACCAACTATGTTGTTGCACCTTCAGGATTTGTATGGTGAGCAAAGTATATCAGCTAAACATGAGATATCTAAAGAGCTCTTCCGATCTAAGATGACCGATGGTACTACAGTACAAACACATGTCCTAAAGATGATCAATTTGATTGAATAGTTGACAACTTGGTTTTATCATGAATGGTGAGTTGAGTCAAGATTTATCTTGAAGTCACTCCCTAGCTCCTTTTCACAATTTGTTGTGAATTTTCATATGACCAAGCTTGATGTCAGTTTACCTGAATTTCTTAACATGTTGAAAATCGTTGAGAGTCACCTTCCAATGGAAAAAGACCACGTTTTGCTTGTAGATGATCTTTCTAGGAAGCGAAAGAGGGCGAAAGATCTTTTGTAAAGAAGAAAAATCACAAGAAGGCAAAAAGGAAGGCAAAACCAAAGGAAAAGAAAAAGACTAATGCTGATAGCAAAGGAGTTTGCTTTCACTGCAACAAGTTAGAACATTGGAAGAGAAAACTGTAGGGAGTATCTTGCTAAGTAAAAGCAAAAAAAACTTGGAGAAGCTTCGGCTTCAGCTTCATCTACAGATACAGGTTTGTTCATGATTGAAATAAATCTTTTTGTAAGTTAAAATTCTACTTGGGTATTGGATACCGGTTGTGGTTCACATATTGCAATTCTTTCCATGGACTAAGCAGAAATAGAAAGATGAACAAAGAGAAGTCACCATGCGCATAGGGAATGGAGCAAAGGTTTGTTGCCTAGCCGTAGGGACTTATTGTTTAACACTGCCTTCGAGCAAATCAATTAATTTATAAATTGTTATTATGTTCTAGTTCTTGTTAGACATTA
>JAINUV010001219.1:0-69424 GCA_020205505.1 Panax japonicus
TCTAATCCAGTCTTTCTGAAATAGGCATCTGTATTGAGTAACAGTCAATACAAGATTGAATAAGCAAACCTGCTAAAATATATACAAGAGCCACAATAAAATTTGACTTGATAATCAAGGTAAATACAAAATCGTTAATTACACTTAAATGTTATCAATGACCTGACTTGATAACAAGAGCATAATAACAAGATCATTCAGTACACTGCAAATATAAATTCCATCCTATCAGTTCTGCCCGCTATTAATTACACAAATGAACAGGTATCTACATAAGTGTTTATTCATAACCTGATAAAGTATCTCACTTTTTATCCTCATTTACTAAAAATCAAGACCATAAAAGCAAATGAAAGGGAGCTAACACAACTATTATGATTTTCCCCGCAGCTACACCCCTACTCAGTTCAACAGAATCTCCAATCCCAATGATATTCAATTTTGTTTTCAAGAAGTGAATCTTATATGTGAAGGTAAAAACATACTCCCAAATAATATAAAGAACAAAATTCATAAAAATGTGATAAACTATCATACAAATTCCATAGAATTAGGAACCACTAGTGTAAAAGAACTCACAAGAAACATCACTGGATTCATCAACAATGCGCTCAATGAAGTCGAAAACGAGCTTGCTATCCACCAAGTATTTCACAAACCCTTCCATACTTGGCTGCCATGTCTCTTTCTCTCCATCATTTTCACCTGAAATTGACTCCTCACTATCATCACCATCATCAACATTTCCACTATCACTCTCATCATCAGAACTATTATTCTCACCCTCAGAATCACTACCAGCAGTAGTACTCCTTCTCCTTTTAATTTTGGAAGTGTTGCGGAGCATCATGGCCACGAATCTCATCTCCTCCGTGATGCCGATCTTTTCTCCAGGATATTGCTTCCTGTACCTTCGCCTCCTCCTTCGAACAGGTGGCGGCGCCGTCGGCGATTGTGTCTTCGCCACCTGTGCTTCTGATGACGATGATGCTATGCTGGAATCAGAACAACAAAAGCTAACTGGAACCTTGAATTTATTGAAATTTCCATTCAATTGGGTGAAAATTGTTGAATTAGTATCACAACAGAATTGGAGGCTTGGCAAATTATATTGAAGCGAAAGGGAAGAAAAGCTCAACATTGCTGCAAATTCTCACCCGCTCCCAGCCCAAGAATAAATAAATATTTAGAGTTGATCGTTTTCCCCCAGAAAAGAATACTAGCCATAACCCGTGCTTGAAGGAACGGTGTAACGAAAAATTAAATTAAAATTTAAAAAATATTACATTATCTAAAGACATACATACTCAATCAATAATACATATTCAACCACCAAAACATCGAGTACTAATTTCACTAAATTTCTGCAGAATTTCCTTTAAAAATAGATATCCGGAAAATTCTAAACTTATCTACAAAACTTACAATCATCAATACTTATCTGTGTGTGGGTTCGAAATTTGAATAAGGAGGACAAGAGAGAGAGAGCTGCTGACGTATATTTTGATGTGACATTTATGTATTTTCTCTCTCCGCTCTGTTTTATATTATAGATTATTTGTATTTTAAAATCAATTTGAGACTGTCAAAATTAACATAAATTCATAAATACAATGATGAAAATTATTAATTATTTGAAAAATATTATAAATAATAAGATTTATTATTTTATACTTATTGATCAACTATCTCAATTTTAAATTTAAAAATATTTTAAATTTACTTTTAATAAATGTGATATCTATATAAGGCATTCTTTGAATAATTCAATCTTGACAAAATACACATTTATCCCACTATGTTTGTCGAGTTGTTAACCACGGTATTTTAAAAAAATTGTAGTTCTCACACTGTGCTTTTTAAAAATTCTTAATGAGGTCATTACGTCTAGGGGTGCTCAAAAAATTCGGTTTTTCGGTTTTTTACCGAACCGGTTGAAACCGGTACCGGCGGTACCGGTTTTTTTCGGTTTCGATTTTTTCGGTTTCGGTTTTTCGGTTTTTTTATAATCTTCGGTACCGGTAGCGGTAATGAGAATTTGAAATTCGGTAAAAACCGAAGAACCGAAAAAAACCCGAAATGTTCATGTGTTGTCTGTGTGTGTTTTGGTACCATGTGTTGGCAGTGTTGTTTTGCATGTTGTTTGAATATGGCAAGTTGGCAGTGTTGTTTCGGTAAGCTTCTTAATTACTTAAAATTAATAAACCCACAAACAAGAGTTGATGTTTTGTTGATTCTTATTATGAAACAAATGTCCGCCGCAATCATACACAACAACAATGATCACTAGCAAAAGATGCAATATTGATTCACATTTAAATTAAAATATTTAAGACTTTTGTCATTACTCTTAAAAATATTATTGAAATTAAAGGGATATAACAAAAAGAGAAAAATAATAGCAATATTGGATGATTAAGAATATATATAATCAAAAATAGGAGTGATAAAACAAAAAAAGAAAAGAAAAGGTTTAGCTACACAAAAACCTTCCACTTATAATCTAGATATGACATTAACAATGACGCAATGATAATAAATATATATTTAACGATATTTTTTAATGACGTTTAATATTTTAGTTACATTTATTTTTTTAATATTAAAAATTTAAGTTACATTTATTTATCTAATATTAAAATTTTATTGTGCAAAACTCATAATATTTTTTGAACTTATATTATTACAATTCAATTACAATAATACATTTCGAAAAATATGAAAAACAAGTTATTAGGGAGACTTATAGAAAATTTATCTTTAATTTTTTGTAGATTATATTGAAAACCATTCATTTTTGGGACGATTCAAGCATATAAATATTTAAAAAATGCAAAAGAGAGATTATTACTAGCAAAGAAATCTGCAGACAAAATGGGATTGCCTTTGGCCTTTGGGTGTTAAGTTGGTAAGGGGAGCTTATATGTCAACTGAAGGACAGGACAAATTGCTGTTTCTTTGGGTCATGAGTCTCCAATTCATAACAGCAATACAACATTAAGCAAACTCATGCTTGTTACGCTGCAAGTTGCAACTATATCAACATTCAACAAGGAACTAGAGTCTGTTATTTTTAACAAAAAATAAAGAACATTATAGTCCAAAACATGAGTTTAAAAGAGAAATTAAAAATGAAGAATAAACAGAGCACCATAGCTTATTAAAAAAATTATTTAATTATTATTATTTATTAATAATTATATATATCACCATCCATGCGGTATAACCGAAAACCGAACCGAAAAAATCGGTACCGATTGTGTACCGAACCGGTACCGAAACCGGTAATTCGGTACCGGTTTCGGTTCTTAGTTTTTCGGTATTTTTGGATCGGTACCGGTTCGGTTTTTTCGATACCGGTTCGGTTTTTTACCGATGAGCACCCCTAATTACGTCCAATTTCGCTCACAGACGTTAAGAAATCAGGCCAATTTTCTTACGTGGCTTTTAAAAAAACATGTATTTGTTGATGTGTGCATTAAGGGCAATCAGTTAAGCATTCGTGGAATGGGCAGGAAGAAGATTATAAGCAACAACGAAGCAATTGCTGAAAGGTATAGAAGAAAGCGAGTTCGAGTTTTGAGAAAAAA
Organism: Panax japonicus; assembly: GCA_020205505.1. Taxonomy (NCBI): domain Eukaryota; kingdom Viridiplantae; phylum Streptophyta; class Magnoliopsida; order Apiales; family Araliaceae; genus Panax; species Panax japonicus. The sequence goes on from JAINUV010001219.1 coordinate 3,591, forward strand.
ACGACGAAGTAGGAATTTATGTCCGGCAAAATCGAGTGGGAAATCATCAATTGAATGAGAGAATCCATGTAAAGGTCCATATCTTATGTTATACCAGTGATTGAAGTGAAGAACTGAAGAACTAGGGTTTAAATTTCTCAGGAAAATTGCAGACAACAATTGCACGAAAATTAAGGTTTTTGCTTGATAACTGGTATTGAGGTAAGTGCGAAGTTTTTGTGCATTGAAGTGAAAAACTGAAGAGCTAGGGTTTAAATTTCTCAAGAAAATTACAGGCAACAAGTGCACAAAAATTAGGGCTTTTGCTTGAAAACTGGTATCGAGGTAAGTGCGAAGTTTTCATGCATTTAATATGGCTTCATCACGATCTAGATCATTGTCAACCACTGATGCAGACATGCACATGTGTTTTTGTGATGTATCAACGTGAATCTGTGTTTCGAAAAAAGATAGGTCAAAAGGAAAAAATGTTTTATGGTTGCCACAACTATGGGATTAGTTTCCTCCGTCCAATTTGTAAACTGTATTTCATCCCTCTATCTGTTAAATCATGTTTGCTATGTGGTTCTATTTTTACTTTGTGATACCAAATTTGATAGGAATCTAGGAGATATTGTGGATATTTTGAATGGGTTGAAGTGCCTTCAATGTATATGAAACAACGAGTGCGATGAGCAATCTAGTTGAAGAGATGAGCTTAGTGATGGATACAAATGCAAAACTGAAGCAGAAGTTGAAAATTTTAAAGAAGGAAACACTAATAAAGGAAATGGAAATTGATAGACTTAAAGAGGGAATCTCAAAACTTAGAATGTGTTGTGTATTGTCATGGATTGTCACTGCAATTGTAATTTTGATGTGGATTTGCATAATGTAATGGTACTGTATTAATTGTACTAGATGTGATGTATTGTAATGCATTATGTATTTTCATTGTCATGGATTGTAATAGAGTGATGGTGATGGGAAAGATGTAATGTTAATAAATTAAAATGCAAAAGATGTTAATGTTTGTCATGATTAAATTGTGTTTTTTTGTACTCCATTGAATTCATAGCAAAAATTAAGAACAATTGTATCCAAAACACAATAATAGCCTTAATCAAAACAGAACAAGTCCTCTGCCAAAAACAGAACAAAGAACAATTGCTCCATGGCATAAAACTGATTTAATTACCAATTGCTCCATTCATTCAATTACCAACTGCTACAAGCATAATCATAAAAGAACCATTCATTCAAGTACCAATTGCTTAATAAAACCATACATGCCATTAAAAGAACCATTCATTCAAGTACCAACTGTATAATAGAACCATACATGTGCCATAAACACAACCATTCATTCAATTACCAACTACATAACATAACCAAAGCACAAGCACTAATGAGTGGGTTTTATACCTACGAATCGATTACCTTTTTAGCTTGATTCGATGCTACTTTTAGTATGTTTAGGGTCATTTTATACGTTTTCTTGCTTATGTGTTGCAGGAACTGGTCTGGATGTGGAAAACAGGGAAATCGAAGCTTAAAGAAAGTTTTTTGCAGTTGTTTGTCAAGAAATTGGTCGGCGCAGAGGTTCATGGTAAACCCACCGGGGCGAATTTTAACAAGGCAAAACCCCGTCGGGGCGAACTGGTCGGCAGATAGTTAGAAGTTTTCATGTTCAAAAAGGATTCTGCGGTTCATTCAACAAGTGATTTGGGACGCAATTAAGAACCTACAAAAGACTAATTGAGGGGCAGAGAAGAGAATATGAAATTCATTATCAAACCCTAGTTTTGATCAAACTTTTGGAGAATTGAAGTAAGAAATCTAGCACGAAGGAATCAAGGCAGGAGCAGTGAAGAGGAGGATTTCTACACAGATTTTTATTCTCTTTCTATACTATCTCTTGCATTCAAAATACTATTTTACTTGCGGATTTTGGGTTTAAATTCATCTAGCATGAACTAATTTTTTATTTAAGGCTACAATGGATCTTATTGTGTAGACATGCTTCCGTAGTGAGCTATATTTAATTATTCAGGGATTTTCTATTATGATTTATGCTTAAATATTAATTGTCTGATCAACAATTACCTTGATAATTTATAAGAATTTAGGAAATGAAACATAAATTTAGATTTGGTCATAATAACATAACATGTATTTGTGATTTCTGCATGGTGTTGAAATTCATGATTTGTGTTTAAGATAGAAATATACTTATAAATCACATGTAATCTGGGAAAGAACTTGGGCTTTAAATCCTCTTTAATTTTAATTCACATAGTGGATTAGTTAATTAGGATGTTCAATTTAATTCTATCAATTGTGAATTTAAGTTGATATGAGTATGATGCATTGGGAGTTGGTCATATTTACTTATGTGTTCTTGATTAACAATTTAGAATAATTAAGTTGGTTTAATAAGAAATATGTCGATCTAAGTGAAACAATAGGCAAAATTGTAATCTTAAGTCTCCATTATCTGATTAAATCTTGTGGTAGTTAGTTAATATTTAATTAATTAGTAATTTTCATATATTTCACAAAATTGATAATTTGTTTAATAAAATTGAGATAATATAAAATTGGTAATTGTTAGAATAAATTACAAGTATTTTCTCTAAGGAACGATACTTAACTTACCACTTTATTATTTGTTGACTACGTATACTTGCGTATTGTGCGCAACTAAATTTTACCTAACAAATTTTTGGCACCGTTGCCAGAGACTATAACTGTATTTATTACTTTCAATATCAGTTTAATTAAATCAATTTTAGTTAAACACTTTTCTTTTCTTTTTTCGATTACTTCCTGTTTCAGGTACTCTTGAGTAGTGCATGCAAAAAGAAGTCAAAATTGTTGCCTTACAAGGAATACACTGAAAAAAGTTTCAACGGTTGAATAAGTGGATCAAGGAAACTCAAGAGAATCTAGAAACACCGGGTAATATGGCTAAAGAAGAACAGAAATCACTTCGGGACTAAGCCACACCGCAAGTTACAAAAATTCAATCTAGTATTACTAGGCCTGCCATTAATGCCACCAATTTCGAGATCAAGCCTGGTACAATACAAATGGTTCAAAATTCATGTCAATTTATAATGAAATATATATTGCAATAAATTTTAAAGTATTTTCAAATGGTGACACTAATACCCCTAAACCAATGCGAACAACAAAAACAAAAAGAACGTTAAACAAATCTCCAAAATCCATCAACTCGGATTTAAAGAAAACTAGTTTCACCGTAATTTAATTCGGTTCACCATAAAACATAACAAGGTAAAATATCATATATAATTTCTACCATGTAACTACGTAATGACTCCTGCTAAACAACTGCACAGGCATCCTTGAACAAAAATCCATTAAAGGCCGTTCAGTGAAGCATCGAGTCAAATGGAAAGTAAAACTATGGAAATCTGCAAGATAATGTGGTGATAAAAACATTGAGTTTGAACAATACTTTCTATAAGAAAGATTAGGAACAGTGTAGGAACTAGAAACCAGTGAAAATTGGACATTCTGGTGGCACCATCATTCGTCTATCAAACATCGCAACTGCTCTCGGAATGTGGAAACTTCGGTTGCTTCAACAGCCATGACTAAACCCATTAGCCTGTAATTTTTTAACTGCAACAACAGGCACACAAGCCATGAGCAAAGATACGGATTGATTGAAACTAGGAACATTTGTCCAAGGTCCAACTCCCCCCCCCCCACCACCACCCCCTTCCCACCCCATACCCCACCGTTACAAATGTCAGTCTTGTTTGGAATAAATTGGGTAAAGGTTAATTCAAATTTCCAAATACCATCCCAAAATAAAGAGAATTGACACATGAGATGCAAATGTAGGGCTAGGATTAAATATTTTTAGTAAGTATGGAAGGTTTGGATTCATTTTCTGAATGCAATATAGTGAGAAAGCCTATAAAAGGCTGTCTTGTACTGAAAATTGTCAATCGAATATGAAAAATCAATTTTCAATCTCTCTCTAAATTCTTCTCCTGATTATTAATATGTTTCTTTGTGTAAGGAGTGTGATGAGTTTGTTTCACCACCTCGAATTGATGTTGTACGACCGTGGCCATGGTAGCACAAAACTGATCTGTAAATTGGGCAAAAATTGCCTCAATAGAATTGAGATAAGCCATTGAGCTCTCTCAATGAAAGCACCAATTAGAGAGAGGGAGAGAAGAATTTAGAGAGAGATTGGAAATTGATTTTTCATATTAGATTGATAATTTTCAGTACAAGACGGCCTTTTATAGGCTTTCCCATTACAATACATTCAGAAAATGAATCCAAACCTCCCGTACTTACTAAAAATATTTAATCCTAGCCCTACATTTGCATCTCATGTGTCATTCTCTTTATTTTGGGATGGTATTTAGAAATTTGAATTATCCTATACCGAATTTATTCCAAACAAGACTGACATTTTCAATCCCATGAATTATTGCAAGTTGAAAATGTTCAATCCCTCACAATTTCTGGTACGGAGTTTGCAAAAAGGGATGAGGCTAGGGTGTTTGAAGAAATTCCTGAAAGGAATGCTATAACTTCCTCTCAGTTGTCTAAATTTAATTTAGCTTTTAATGCTTTGAGAACTTTAGTATCTGAAAAAGAGAAGGCAAGTAATTGGGGACTCGTGATAGCCGCTAATGAGGGTACAATTGAGGATTCTACAGCAAAGTTCGAGTACAAACTTCAGACCCATATTATCCCGAGTGAGGTTGCAAACCATTCCTTTATGTGGATGCATAAAGTGAAGGATAACAAGGAATACTCTAAAACAAATGGAGTACTTTTTGTCCTAGCTGGTGCATTCCTTTGTGATCTGGGCTATAATGTACATGTGGGAAGTTGTTGTATTATAAAAGAGTTGGAGCATCATTTAGTTTTTCATGGTGGAGCGACAATCTCTAAATCTTTAGGATTTAGTTTTGATCCAGGAAAAATATTTTATTTCACTAGTGCTGCAGAATACAAAAATGCTCCAAAATTCCTCCTTGTGGACAAATTGTTTTTTAAAGGATAGGAAATTGATGCAGAAAATATAATTAGACATGAGGTAAGCTTTGATGCTAATATGGAAACTAGAGCAGATGGGTGTGAGGGACTAAAGGTATTATCAAGATGGAATTTGAATAATTTTCCTCATCTCCTAGTTTTCAGTATTTGTTTCAATGATTACACATCTTGTGATGTTGCATTTTACATGTTAAATGGAGAGGACAAATTTTTGAGGAAAAGGTTAATTCTCATTTTTGCAAAAATGATAGAAGGAATAAGGAATTCATTTTATGAGAGAGTATTGGGCAGGGCTTGAACTTTTGGTAATCTTGGTGCAAAAAGAGTTGGTAGCTCACACTTCAGTAGAGCATTTTAAAATTTCATTTGGGGCTGGAATGTTTCTGAGCATGTTTCCATCAGCATTTAGGAAGTTTGTAGATACAAATGGTGAACTCACCAAGGAATTGATGCCTGGAAGTGTAAATTTCCCTGTCTCTGCATTTAAATCAGTAGGTGGACAGCTTATTGTAATTGATTCTGTCAAGGGCTCTCACATGTGGAATGAGTACATTGACTATGTTGGTTCATGGGGTCCAGCAATAATTGGTCATGCAGATGATGAGGTACTCAAAGATTTGGATGATACAATGAAAAAGGGAACCAGTATTGGTGCTCCATGTCTTCTGGAGAATGTACTGGTTGAGATGGTCATCTCAGTTGTACCTAGTATAGAAATGGTAACGAGTTTCTGTGCTCAATTACTCGCTAAAACACATGTTGAAATTGCTAAAAACAACAAGGATATTAACTTGAGTCGTTATATGGTGGTGTTGGGAATATTTGATTTTTCCACTCATGGTGTGTACACTAAATGGTCCAGTATGCTGGGTTGATAGGAACTGTGTCTGTAAATTCCTGAATTTTGCACAAAAGTTTTTAGGTTGGTGTAGAGACCGGATCAAAGAATTTGATGGTACTATTAAGCAGTTAATTGGTTTGGCTCTGTTAGAGTTAATAAATGGTCTGCAGTCTTGCTTGTTTAAAACAGAGAATCAAGAGTTCAATGACATGCCTCGAGTAAAGCTTTTTAAGAAGACTGAACTTTCAGTTGCGGAAGGAGTATGGCGAGAACATGTTGATAATGCAGAGATACATTGATGAGACATTTTATTTTCATGAGCTCCTCCTTCTGCAGTTCTGGTATAATTTCAAAGGTAAAAACGATTTGGTTAATTTCATCAAGTGGGTTGCACATTTTGCTTTAAATGCTCATGATTTACGAATGGATTTTTATGTTTATGCTGAGTGGAATCATCATGGTTTTTCACCTTGGCTGCATTTCATACATGAAATTCAATTTCGAACAGAGATGAAGAGTTTAATTCCCACTATTAATGATAAAATGTCACCAAGAGACTCGTCAAAAGAGTTGCAAGAACAAGCTCTTTTTGGCAGCATATATGATTCTATAGACACGATGTTATATCTAGGTATTTTCAATATAGATTGTGACATAGTTGTCTGTGATGATCTACTTGATCCGTTAAGATTTGTGAACTCCATTATTGTTGATGGGTTTGTGTTGGGCTACTGGTCAGACAAAGTTGAAGCTCATGCTCCACCACAATATAGCAGGGAAGGCTACAAGCAACTATTTCAGGTTGATGAAAGTGGAGGAAATTTTAGTATGATGACGCAAATTCTACTCCTTAGATGTGTGGCAGAAATTGTTCATGGTAATCCTCAACTTTGTTTAAGGGATACAGAAAGAAAATGTAACTTTGGATGCATCACTTGGGGTCTATCCGAGAACAGAGTTTTAAGATACCGAACTGCAAAGCATTTCACTCTTGATAATGGGACAACCAAAGGTACACCTGAGAACAATATTTGGTTTAACACTCTTGAAATGCTTAGCTACATGTTAACGCCAGGATCTTTTGCCACGTCCCAATCACAAATGACGTCCTGATCCTGCACAGTAAACACAACAAACACCACGAGCTTGACGGCCGGACCGCCGGGGGATAGCTCAGGCGTGAAAATCAGTATATCTGTGTTCACAAGGTTAACTCAAGAGGAAATAATTTCTAGTGTCTGAGGGAATCATTAAGTTATGTGTTATTTTGTTACTTACCTCCTCTTTATCATCACAGCTCCACGCCCACCCCCTTTCAGGCTAACCGTGCCACCTATCACTTCCTGACATCTTTTTCTTCCCCTTCCGGTCATTCTCGCCGAAAGTATGCACTTAGCCTCTATATTTTCTGTCACACCTTTTTTCTCCGCCTCCTTCTCCGTCTCATCCTCATTAATGCCATAGAGAAAGGTGGCCGACATAATAGTCAACTGTCATTTTGAGTAATGATTACCGGTCAAAGTTGGGTTAAGAGGGAACATGCATAATGGGCTAATTTGATGAATAGGCCCAAATAATGTAGACGACCCATGTGAACGGACCCAATCCATAGGGGTTTAGTGAAATAATAAGTAATTGGGCCTAAAACATCCGGGACAATTTAGAATGAGAATGATCAAAACCCAAAGGGAAGGCCCAGTAGATCCGACCCAAGAAGGAAAAGAATCACGGCCTAACATTACCCCCTAGTCTTTTATTAAACAGAATGCTTAATGGAAGACTATAAACAACACAGGCCCATGATATAACAACTTGTGGTAAGCTATAAAAGGTCCAAAGTGAAATTCACCAAAGCCCAATTGGATCGATCCAAATCGATACAAAAGGTAGACTAGGAAGTCCAACGGATATAAACCCATTCAGATTAGGATATTTAAACCCAAAACCGGGTAGCGCCTTTTCCAATTCGCCATCATCACTGTGAATTTATTGTGCCGCCTTCGATTACCGTGTAACTGTCACTATAAAAGGCAAACTTTACCAATTTGAACAATTTTACCTGCCAATTCAAATTTCAAACCTTCAAGCTTTCTTCTTATCTATCGAATTCTCTTTGCAATCTTTGTGAATTTGTTAACAATGGCGTCTCAAGATTCCGACCAAGGCATTCCCCTGCCAGTTAAACCCATCAGCTCCATTGCTCCAGATTCAAACCCTAGCAGAGGCGCTTCGGGTTCTAGTCAAACTGCTGCAACTACCTCAAAGAAACAGACAACATTTTCTCCTAGTCCTTCTGAATTCTATAGGGACAACGAGCTGTACGTTCATGCCAACATCCCCTCGAAGGTTGTTGAAGCCGATCTGGATAGGCTTCGAACTCGTTGCCACATCCCAGACACTCACCAGATAAGAATTCCCAGGTCTGGGGAAAAAATGTACCAACGTCCTGAAGGATGGATAGCCGTGACGACCACCATTCTGGAGAAAGGCATCCGATTCCCCCTGCATGCCTTCGTGGTGACCCTGTTAGGGTTTCTGGGCGTTGGGTTCGCTCAACTGATGCCAAATTCGTACATCCATATTTTGGCTTTTATAGCTCTGTGCTACGAATTCGGCGTCGATCCCTCGCTTGACCTTTTTCTTCACTGTATACAAGGTTGGCCAGTCCAGAGAAAAGGGATTTAAAACCATCAGCAAGCAATCTTCAAGAACGGGGGAGAAGTTCGAGAGACGTTCTCTAGTGAATACCCCTTCAAGTAATAAAGGATGGCACGAGAGATGGTTTTTCGTTAATGGGCCCGAAGTCATGTCCTTACCTGGCTGGGCAACAGATGAGAAAATCTCTACAGACTTCGGGGATGTCTCTGAAGAACGTGAAGCTGAGATAATAGAGCTTCTGAACAATTTTCCGAGAGAGGAATGGAACTATAGACTCCATTCCAACCAAGCGTGGTTGTACAATCACAAATGTAAGTATGAATTCATTTTGTGATTATTTGAAGTTTATGCAATGCAAACTCTGACGTAGAACTGTTAATATTTTGTAGTGACTTTGATCAAACCCTCGCTCTTGGAGATGAAAGAATTAGAAGACTTGTTATCTGGAAAGACGGAAGAAGCCCCCATCGATACTTTTCAACAAGAAGCCCCTACTGAAGACAATGCTGGAAAGTCTGCAGATGCTGGTGCAGGATCTCCACAACCAGATGCTGCCTCCAGACTCAGTCCATCTTCCAAAAGACCAACCGAAGAGCCCCGAGCCCACGCACCAGAAGATGAAGAACCTATTCTTCCAGAAAAAGTTCTTCAGCTTCGACGAAAGAAGAGGGCTGTCCGAAAGCCTCGGCTAATCTCCATCCCCTCTGAATCCGAAGACTTTTCCGAACATGAACCCTCCTTCAATCCGCTACCTTCATCCACCATTCCAATAGCAACGGCCGACTCAATGCCACCGAACGTAGATCCAGTACCCCCAACTGCCGATATAATACCTCCGAACACAGATCCCGCACCACCAAATGTTGCCCCTCCATTGGTCCGAACAAGTTTACTGGACCTTTCCGTGGAGGAGCGAAGACAAATTCTTCGGATTAAAAAATTGAGAACCAAGATCATCCCTCTAACCCCCGATGAGCTTAGGGTTCCTTCTGCAAATATTCACCCTTCAACGAGACCCGAGGAGATTTCAACTGTAAATGAAGAAGAAGAAATAAATGAGTCTGCTGCAGAACCATCTCGAAAGAGAAAACGATCAGCTGACAATGACTCTATTCCAATGTCTTCAACTCTTCCAGTTCGGGATCCATCTCCGGCTCGATCTCCTTCCCCCGAGAACGTCTACCTGGATCCTTCTCCTGTTCGAGAGCAACCAATGCCATCCCCTCCAAGGCCTTCAACACATAATTTCCATGATGAGGCTACTGGAGCGCCGACCTTATGGCCACGGTACAATGTCAATTTCCCATTTCACCTGTTTGAAGCCTTCGTCCAGGAGAATGACGATCACCGATTCAATACCCATACGAACGGGAACTTTCTCGATGAAGGCATGAGTTATCTGGCAAAGGTAAGTGAGAATTTCATTAGGCAAACATCTCTTCACTTGCTAAAATATTTAAAATTGACTGAACACTGTTGAATATGTGCAGGCGAACGCAGTCTTCGGGCGTTTACGTCCCAGGCATCTGAATGCCGAATCCGATGAGGAGACTCTGAGGAGGGAGAACAATATGCTGAAGGCTACGTTGGCTCGAGAGAGGGAGGAACATGAATCTGCCCTTCATACCAACGAGAGTCTTCAAAGAGAATTGGCTCAGACCAAGGAGGATATGAAGGAGACTCATGATGTGCTGAGCTCGGTCAGAGGAGAATTGAAGACAACAAGAGCCAGTGAACAAAAGTTATCCATGCTGAATATCCGCTTTGTCGCTGAGACCGAAGCTTTGAAGACTTCCAAAGAGGACTTGGTTGCAGCCAACCAACAACTATCGAACCAACTCCATGAAGCTCATACGAAGGCTCGATCTGTCAAAAAAGTTCAAAAGGCCAAGCGTCGTAAGCTTCGTGGTAAGATAAAGGCACTTCAGGAACGAGATCCACCTTTGACCGAAGATATGATTACCCAAATTCGGGCAGATTATCGCACATCGGACGAACTTGGATCAGAGATCTTAAAGGTTTACTATGAAGGATACGAGGAATGCCTCAGTAAAGGAAAGGAAAAGTTGGTGGCTGCTCAACTAGATCCATCTTTGCTGGATTAGGGAAGTGAGGTTAAGAACTGAAGACGATTTTATTTTGATTTTTGTAAAAGTTTTTTATTTTTGTAATTAGACTGAACATCAATGAATTCGGACTTCGTCCTTTATGACTTCGGTGTATTTGCATTGTGTGAATTCCTTAGTACTTGTGTTACATAATCGCTTCAAGGACTTAGTTGTTAATAGCAGTTAATTATGATATATAACAGATGAAGTTTAAATAATGAGTTATCCCGAACTTAACACTTGGAAAAAATTTAGGTAATAGAGTTAAGGGATACTTATTAGTTACCGAAGATTGAGACAGATCTGCTTTATTAGGACTTGGTTCACCTCGAGGAGACTGACCCAAAAATGAGAGATGACATTTGCCTACCACAAAGGGCCTGACAAAGTCTTAAAGATGACACTTGCCTACCACGAAAGGCCTGACAAGGTCTTAAAGATGACACTTGCCTACCACGAAGGGCCTGACAAGGTCTTAAAGATGACACTTGCCTACCACGAAGGGCCTGACAAGGTCTTAAGGACCTCCTGCCGAATAGGCTACCATTGAATGGCCAGCGAGTCCTCCCGAACCTCCAAACACCAATGACGTTTGCCTACCACGAAGGGCCTGACAAACTCATAAGGACCTCCTGCCGAAGAGGCTACCATCGAATGGTCAGCGAGTCCTCCCGAACCTCCAAACACCAATGACGTTTGCCTACCACGAAGGGCCTGACAAACTCATAAGGACCTCCTGCCGAAGAGGCTACCATCGAATGGTCAGCGAGTCCTCCCGAACCTCCAAACATCAATGAGCAGATCGTCAATAGAGACAAAATTGGTTCGAGAAAAATAAGGGAATTTTTATTGATGATGATATAAATATTTACAGACTTCTGATATGCTGACATTGTTTTTACTGAAAGTACTTCTTAAGCCTGCCAGCATGCCAAGTATTCTTAATTGCCGATCCATCTAAGGCCTTCAGCCGATAAGTCCCTGGCTTTGGCACTTCGATGACTTCATATGGTCCTTCCCAATTCGGCATCAGTTTTCCCATATTTTGAGGTGCAGATGCTTCAACTTCTCTGAGGACAAAATCTCCTATTTCAAATCTGCGAAGCTTTACCCCCTTGTTATAATGCTTGGCTACTCTGCGTTGATAGGTTGCCAATTTGATTAGGGCTGTTTCTCTAACTTCTTCGAGTAGATCAAGATTGGCTTTCAACCCCTCTTCATTGTAGATTTCCCTGAATTGGCTGACTCGAAGACTTGTAGAGCCAATTTCAACTGGGACTAAGGCATCAGTGCCATAGGCCAACCTGAAAGGTGAGTCCCCCGTTGTAGTCCTCGGAGTAGTTCGATAAGCCCACAACACACTAAGCAGCTCTTCTGGCCATCTGCCCTTAGCTTCGTCTAGTCTGCGTTTGATCCCATTCAGGAGCGTTCTGTTGGTCACTTCAACTTGTCCGTTTGATTGAGGATGGGCCACCGAAGTCTTTCTGTGCTGAATTCCCAGTTCTTCCAAAAATGCTTCGAACTTTGATCCCACAAATTGACGGCCATTATCTGATATTACCACCTTAGGAATTCCGAAACGGAATACCACTGATTCTTTCATGAATTTCAAACATTCCTGTTCCGTTATTGACCTAAGTGGCTTTGCTTCTACCCATTTGGTCATATAGTCTATGGCAACTATAACAAAACTGACCTGACCCTTTGCTTTCGGTAATGGACCCAATATATCAACCCCCCAGACAGCGAAGGGTATAGGAGATAGGATCGAGTATAGCTCTTCTGGTGGCTGATGCGGTATTGGACTATTGAGCTGGCACTTCTCGCACTTCTTTACATATTCGGTAGCTTCCTTGAAGATTGTAGGCCAGTAGTACCCCTGACGAAGTACTTTATATGCTAATGACTTGGCAGCCATATGGTCGCCACAAATACCTTCATGCACTTCTCTGAGAGCGTATTCAGCTTCTGTTGGAGTAAGACATTTCAATAAGGGAGACGAGAAGGCCCTTCGGAAGAGATCCCCATCAATTAGAACAAAATTAGCACTTTTGTACTTGATCTTCTTAGCGAGCATCCGATCCGAAGGTAAGACGCCATCAGCCAGATATTCCAAGTAGGGAGTCAACCAACAGTTGGTTCGGTCAATGTACGTTACCATTTCGTGATGAACACTAGGATGTTGTAGAATTTCCAAGTATACCGATCCTTCAAAAACATTAACGTCCGTAGTAGCTAGTTTGGCAAGTGCATCAGCAATGGAATTGTTGCTACGTTCGACCCCCTGAAACTCATAGGATGAGAAATATTGAAGCCGATCCTTTAATTCTTTCAAATATTTGATCATTCTGGGGCCTCGAGCTTCGTACTCCCCAGTAAACTGTTTAACGACTAATTGAGAATCGCTGAAAATGATTATTCGCTGCACCTCAAGACTCTTCGCTAGTCGCAAATCGGCCAACACTGCTTCATATTCAGCCTCATTATTCGTAGCTTTAAACTGAAAACGGATAGCCTGCTGTACTTTGAAACCCTCCGGACTTGTCAAAATAATTCCCGCTCCACTGACGTCTGAAGTAGAAGACCCATCTGCAAACAGCGTCCACGAACTCTCCTTCTGCTGAAGGACGACCACTGTCCTGTCAGATGCTTCAGCTTCGACCACGACTTCATCAGCTTCAGAAAATGAGCATTCGATCATGAAATCAGCTAAAGCTTGTCCCTTGATGGCGGTTCGGGGATGATACTCAATGAAAAACTGAGACAATTCCATCGTCCACGCAGCCAATCTCCCTGATACTTCTGGTCTGCTCATAATCTTCTTTAAAGGTTGATCAGTGTATACTATTACCAGTCTACCCTGGAAGTATTGCCTAAGCTTTCGACTAGCAGTTATTAAAGCGAAAGCAAATTTTTCAATGTTTGGGTATCTGGTTTCGGCATCCCGAAGGACATGGCTCACGTAATAAACTGGATGTTGCTTACCCCCAACTTGGCGCACCAAAACAGCCCCTACTGCCAACGGACTAGCTGCGAGGTACAAATAAAGAGGCTCAGTAGGAACGGGCTTCACCAGTAACGGTGCCGAAGACAAATAGGACTTTATGCCTTGAAAGGCGTCTTCACATTCTGAAGTCCATTGGAACGTTTTTGAATTCTTCGGCCCCTTTAATGTATCGAAGAATGGTAAACATCTTTCTGCTGACTTGGACATAAACCTCCTCAAAGCTGCAATCCTTCCAGTCAGACGTTGAACATCTTTAAATGATTGAGGAGTCTTCATGTCCAGGATTGCTTGAATCTTTTCCGGATTGGCTTCAATTCCCCTTCGGCTGACGAGATAACCAAGAAATTTGCCAGCACCCAGACCGAAAGTGCATTTAGTGGGGTTCAGCCTCAAGTTGTGATGACGAATGGTCTGAAAACATTCTTCTAAGTCATCCAAATGTTTATGTACCGACGTGCTCTTAACAATCATGTCATCTACATATACTTCAATATTCTTGCCCAACTGATATCTGAATATATAGTTCATCATCCTCTGATAAGTGGCTCCGGCATTAATGAGGCCGAAAGTCATCTTCTTATAGGCATATACCGAACGATGCGTAATGAACGCCGTCTTCGGTATATCCTCTTTACTCATGGAGATCTGATGATATCCAGAAAATGCGTCCATAAAACTTAATAAAGCATACCCCGAAGTGGCATCGATGAGCTGATCAATGTGGGGCAGCGGGTAGAAATCCTTCGGACAGGCTTTGTTCAGATCACTGTAGTCAATGCAGACTCGCCATTTGCCATTATGCTTCTGGACCAGAACCACATTAGCTATACATTGTGGGTAGTCTATTTCAAAGATAAAGTCCGCTGATAACAGTTTTGCAACCTCGTCATCTATGATTCGCTGACGCTCTGGTGCAAAGATTCTTCTCTTCTGTCGAACTGGCTTCTTGGACGGGTCCACTTCTAATCGATGCTCGGCAATGTCTCTGCTTACTCCAGGCATATCCTGAGGTTCCCATGCGAAGATATCAACAAAACACCTCAGAAGCTCTATGAGGTTTGTCCGGAGAGGTTCCGGCAAGCCCGAACCTATTTTCACCGTTTTATCTTCTCTGCCCGGAATGAGCTCTATATCCTCCGTCTCCTCAGCTGGTGTCACCATTGGCTCGGAGCTGCTTTCGGTGAAAGGCTCGATCTCTATCGCCATGGTCTGCTGCTGCTTCGACACCCCCACCCCCGAAGTAATAACAGCATTTCGATAACACCTTCTGGCCAGATCCAGATCTCCTTTCACCTCACCAACCCCATAAGCAGTAGGAAATTTGATTTTGAAGTGAGGTATTGAGGTCACAGCTTGCAAAGCAATTAAAGTGGGCCTCCCCAAAATAGCATTATAAGCAGAATCGACGTGCACAACATAAAATTTGCAAATAATTTTTACCTGTTGGGGGGCCGTTCCAAATATGACCGGTAGCTCAATAGTCCCTGCCACCTTAACCGGATCGTTGCTGAAACCATAAAGAGGGGCCTCCTGCCCTATTTCCATCTTTTGCCCCTCCAAATTCATCCTTTGATAAGCGTGGGCATACAGGATATCCACCGAAGACCCATTATCTACCATCATCCTTTTCATATCCACCGAACCCACCTGTGCAGTGAGCACCAACGATCCTTCGTGCGGTTCGATGATTTCCGAAGGGTAATCCTCATCAGTAAAAGAGATTACCGTATTTGGATAAGGTCTGTCGGTCTTCGGGAAGGTACCCGCCACCGACATTACCGAATCCAAATGGCTTCGGCGTTTTCTCCCAACTAACTTGCCCGAAGTACCCCCAGTGATAACATCGATCACATGCCTGGCGGGTTGTCCAGGAGCTGGCAATACTTGTTGAACTGGTTGAGCTGCCGGGACAGGACCTTGATCTTGCTGTTGATTATTCCTGGCAGCCACATACTGAACCAAAGCTCCAGCTTGTACCTTCCTTTCGATAAAATCTTTCAGACTGGCACAGTCGTTCGTATCGTGACCCGAAGCTTGATGATAATCACAGTATTTGCGAGGGTTTCCTTTTCCGGGCTTAATATTATCTCGAGGTGGCTCGAAGATAGGTTGATTTTTAATTTGCTCCAAGATAACAGCCCTGTCCGCATTGAGTGCTGTGTACGTTCTATTCACCCTCTGGGTTGGTGCGGACGAACGCCCTCCACCCTGTCTCCAATTATTATACTTCTTAGACCCGTTCTCATAACGGTCTTTGCTCCCTTCACTCTTCTTCTGGTCTCCATCGGTTTTGTCCCGATCTGTCTCTCTGAATCGCTCCGAAGAAGGTCGTTTGAGGCTGCTCATAGCTTCTTCCACCACAATGTAACCTTCGGCTTTGTCAAAGGCTTCGGCGAGACTCTTCGGGTGATTGAACATTAATTTCTTTACCAACTTTTCCGACTTGACCAAATCTAGTCCATTCTGAAATAATCCTACGGCTTGTAGATCATTCAAATCTGCTACTTGGCCGACGGCTTCACGAAACCGCTTCACATACTGGCCTAGAGACTCGTTAGAAAACTGTCGGACTTGAGCCAACGAACCAGTCGGTTTTCCCCTTCTTCTGTTGCTCCCAAAACGAGCATGAAATTTACTGCACATGTCCTCCCAGGACGAGATTGAATCAGGGGGCAATGTTCCCATCCACTGTCGGGCGTCCTTTCTGAGTGTTGTGACGAAAGTGTGACATTTAGCAGCATCGCTAAAGTCATAATAATCCATGAGCCGATCGAACGCCTGACTGTGATCATAGGGATCCCCCGATCCGTCATAACTCTCGATATGGGGCAACTTTTTGTTGGGGTCAGCTTTTTCTTTAAGGATTTCCGCGGAAAAAGGAGAGGCCTTCTTTCCCAGAGTATCTTTTACTCTCTGCACTTCAGCGAGCTGCTTCCTGAGTTCTTTTAATTCTTTAACCAGATATTCTACGCCTTCTGGTTGAGACGATGCTTCTTTTTCGGGTGACTCCTTCCTCTTCTGAGTAGACCGATTTCTTTCAACAGATGCTTCAACATTAGAGGGACTCTTCCGATGTCGAGTGTCTACAGGGTGATGTACCCTCAGTAAACTCTCGGGAGTGTGATCTCTTGATAAACTTCGCCTATGAAACCGGGTGCTATGGTGAGAATGGGCAACAACCATTGCTTTCCTTCTGTACTCTGGGGTGCGTTCCTTGGATCGACCTCTTCGTTCGCTATGCCCCCGTCCCCTAGAATTAGTAGGGCGATATGTCCTTTTTGATCCTTGAGGGGTAGGGCTTTGGGACTTTCTCCTTTTCCTGATTCGGCCCAACGATTCTCGCCCTGAATGAGCAGGTTCCTTTCCCCTCCGATGATCACGTTCTTCAGATTGAACATAACTGAGCTCTTCGTCTCTCATTTCTGTCATTCGAGCCATTTGTTCAGTTATATCCTGTCGTTGTTTCAAAAGTGCCTCCATGGCTCTATCCGCTTCATCGGCCATTTTAGCCAGTCGTGAGGCTTTCTCGTCTTGATCGTTTCGGTACCGAGTTCTAGGCGAGGTGCCTTCTACCCGTCTCCGATCACGATCAGACCCCTTCTCTGTCGGGAAAACTAGTTTACGCCTAACGTTGCTCATGATCCTTGGCCGAAGATCTTCCTCCGATCGTTTGGACGCGGTGCTAGCATGAATACTTATTGCTGGTCCCAAACGATCCTTGACAGACACTCGCGGTGTCGATTCACTAACGGCCATGGGTTGCCCTTCGGGCGTAGGTGTTCGACTTTTCACCATGAATACTGACGTGGGGCCAATATGGTTTGTGATTGAAAAATGTTCAGGACATTAGAGCACCCCTCCTTCTAGCGCCAATGTTAACGCCAGGATCTTTTGCCACGTCCCAATCACAAATGACGTCCTGATCCTGCACAGTAAACACAACAAACACCACGAGCTTGACGGCCGGACCGCCGGGGGATAGCTCAGGCGTGAAAATCAGTATATCTGTGTTCACAAGGTTAACTCAAGAGGAAATAATTTCTAGTGTCTGAGGGAATCATTAAGTTATGTGTTATTTTGTTACTTACCTCCTCTTTATCATCACAGCTCCACGCCCACCCCCTTTCAGGCTAACCGTGCCACCTATCACTTCCTGACATCTTTTTCTTCCCCTTCCGGTCATTCTCGCCGAAAGTATGCACTTAGCCTCCATATTTTCTGTCACACCTTTTTTCTCCGCCTCCTTCTCCGTCTCATCCTCATTAATGCCATAGAGAAAGGTGGCCGACATAATAGTCAACTGTCATTTTGAGTAATGATTACCGGTCAAAGCTGGGTTAAGAGGGAACATGCATAATGGGCTAATTTGATGAATAGGCCCAAATAATGTAGACGACCCATGTGAACGGACCCAATCCATAGGGGTTTAGTGAAATAATAAGTAATTGGGCCTAAAACATCCGGGACAATTTAGAATGAGAATGATCAAAACCCAAAGGGAAGGCCCAGTAGATCCGACCCAAGAAGGAAAAGAATCACGGCCTAACACTACACAAGTGGAACTACCATGCAGTCTTCAATAGAATCTCAAGTTCATGCTATGTTGTTTGAAGTTAGTGATGGTATTTTCATCTTCAGGAGCGGCCGAGCAGGACACAATCCCACCTTGAGGGCAAGGTGGGTTTTGAAGGGTGGAGTATTGTTACAAATGTCAGTCTTGTTTGGAATAAATTCGGTATAGGACAATTCAATTTTCCAAATACCATCCCAAAATAAAGAGAATGACACATGAGATACAAATGCAGGGCTAGGATTAAATATTTTTAGTATGGAAGGTTTGGATTCATTTTCTGAATGCAATGTAGTGGGAAAGCCTATAAAAGGCTGTCTTGTCAATCGAATATGAAAAATCAATTTCCAATCTCTCTCTAAATTCTTCTCTCCGTCTCTAATTTTTTGGAGTCTAGCACGACTATCTAAACTGCTACAACCACGCCCCACAAAAAAACAAATAAATAAATAACCCAAAAGCTCGACACCCATAATGAAAGTACTGATTCAAAGGGGTCTGCAACTTCTTTTGTGTAACCAAACAATAGATACTGCACAAATTTAGATTTTGGAAGATGGTTCTCATAAAATGAAAATACAGCAATAACATCGATACTACCTCGTCTCCAAAAGAGACTCCAACCTTTCGTTGAAATTTTTTTTATAAAAAAAATTATTTACAAATTATAAGGTTTTCATATGACACATAAATATAAATCTTTCCAAAGATTGTTTTGAGGACTAAAATTTATTATTGGTTTAAGAATATTTAAAATATATATATATATATATATATAAATGCGTCAATGCAAACCATGAATTTTGTAAATGAAAGTCAACAAAAGAGTACGACTCTCTTTTCCTGATGGAGGTAGTATTAAGTTAGTTCAAGCAAACCATCGGAAGAAATCATCACAGGTGGAAAGAATAAACACTTGCCTCGTGAGCAGCAAGCTGCTGCGTGCGCAAAGGAAAAGTGAAGGACCACGAGCTGTGCTGGAGAAAGAGTCAGATACTATCAGCATGGTACTTAGTACATGCTCTTGAAAATAAAAAACACACATACCTTGTGAAAAAATTCATCTTCCAGCTTAACGTATATCATAGCTTCTTCAGTGCTGCTACTCATCAGAGCCTGTTTTTGGTCTGCATTCTTATGCTACAGGTCACATCACAAACCAAAGGGGGGAAAAAGCTTTTAAAATTAAGCACAACTGTGATTTAGATGAAAATCAATAATAAAATTACAACCATAAGGGTTAAATGTTTTACCATTTACCTTGTATATCTTACTGACAAACAGATAAGACTTAAAGCAGAATGAATTTCGGAGATCCTCTGTCGGCTACAGAAAGGAAAATGACAATACATAAATATTGAAGTAGAAATCAACTATGAAATTCATCGAAAAGAAAAGAGAGAAGTGAAATAAAAAAATGGATGGACAAGAGCTTTTTACAAGCATTCAAGCAGATTCTAAACGGAGAATACTGATACACAAGCTCACAAATGAAAATACTTTTGAGCCTCACGACAAGGAAAAAAAGAGAAGGAAAGGTGTTGTTTAGATAATACAGGGATCAAAAATTCGACATGATTACTCAACGTGATAGTATTCTCATCTAACCTCGTCTTCTGTTGCCCAAGAAACTTCATCAAAAAGTGCATCATACAGTGGCGGCAAAAGCTGAGGAGGTAGATTTGCCACACGCTGAGAGATCAATAGACCCACATCATGTGCTTGTTCCCCCAAAATTGATCTCAATTCATGTAGTATTTTATCCTCCTGGCACGCTTTAAGCAGGAATTCCTTAAGTTCCATTATACATCTGTAATCCTGCTAAAACAAAAATGTTGTTATAGTGTCAGCTCAACAGTCGTTCAGTTACCAGCTTGTATTATGAGCTAGGATACTGCTGCCACATTTTCATAAAATGTGCCAGCGGCATCCTTTTCAACCATGAATAATGACAATTTTATTGGGTACTCCCTGGCTATCACAACCATTTCTAAAAGACAATGTGGAATCATAAATTCATTGAGCAAGTAGTCGGGTGTTGAAGAGATATATGTTGCTTGCCTTATATCTTCCAAAGTTAAGAGCAGTAGCAACTGCATATACTCCATCATCTTCGTCTTCCTCTATTTTAATCACAGTCCCCACTGTGGTTTGTCCCAATATCAGGTCTACAAAACCACTCAAATCCCACTGCTTATCATCAAGGTAGGTCTTTAGTAGGACCTTCACTCCATGGAAGTCATCAGGCTTTGGATCAAAGAAGGCAAAATCTGCTTGGACAACTCCCTTCAGAAATTGTAATAAAATCCCACAATTATATGAAATAAATCCAAGTGAAACAGCTATAGTTAAAAATAAAGAGTCACATATAAAAGTAATTATACTCCAATAAGTAGCATACTTCGAATTCTTCTTCATCAGAAGATTCAGGTTGTTTACTCTTATCATCCATGGGAAGATTTTCAAACTCCTTACCTAAAAAGCATTTTGAAAATTGAATCTCTAAGAATCGATATCAAAGAAAAAAAACGTTATGGTCCAAGTGAATATATTCATATCAAAGAATGTATCAAAAAAGACTTTAGGTAAACAACAAGAGGGTAAACCACTTGTAAGGTACTTTATTGCATTGCAATTACCAGAAGAGATGGGAGAAACTTTTCTACTAGTTTTGGAGTTCTGAATCTGGCGCTTGACCTTGTAAACAGAAGCAAGGGCCACAGAACGAGCAAAGCGGGAGAATGTGACAGGCTGAGATCTCAATAATTGGTGTGGCCTTGTTGGTTTCCGCGGCCTTGTTGGTTTCCGTGGCATTACGTTGAATCTTGCAATCTGAAAAATATTAATCAAACTTGAGGTCATTTTAGAGGAGAGTAACAGATGTGTGAAACAAAGCAATCTAAGGACTTCACATATAACACATATATGTTAAATGTCTCAATGGCAGGCATGGACAGAGCCAGAAAGGGGGGAAATCTCCCCAGTACATACAAGTAATGAGCACATGATGCATATGACATGAGGGGCTTCTCATAGCTAGGATATAAAACAATATTTCTCAGAAAAAAGGAGAAAGCCTGATACTGAATAACTGCAACTGCAAGACAGACAGCCAGATGGAGAAACCTCCTCCTGGACTAGGACCTTCCTGTTGGTTTGATAAATCTCCATCCCTATGATGACTTGGCTTATGAACTAATTCTTATGATATTATATCTTCAGGGTTCATATAGCAGAATAAATTTCTCCCATACAGCAGACTACATTGGTACAGAATGCATTAATCAAAGTGAGTGTGAAGAAGCTTTGGATTGAAGCAACAAGTTATGTGTCTTAGGATATCATGTAAGATTCTAAGCTCTAAATATATTTTTATTCAAAGCTATAGGGTTGCATTGCATAAGTTGCATGACAATAATAATATAATTAAATTTGTTTTCGTAAAGTAAAAAGGAAATATCTTTTATTTGAAAACATTATTAATCAGCCTTATATAAACTACATGGTCGAATATGGAAAATAAATAAAGGCTAAATTTATGCTTTTCAAAATTGATTTACTGAGCTAAATAAAGATTCTGTTACTTTTAAATCAATTAAGGAAACTAGTATATTAAATGGATATGATTGTCTTAAAAAGAAAATTGCTGAAATCATGCTATCATATTGAGAGATCTGCTCTAACATATATATCAATCTCTGAAAGGAATGTGCTATGATATAATTACAAAATCTGTTCTCCATCCTTGATTAAACCTAACAGCTAGAAAATCAATTAGTATGAATGTTAAAACAACAAATCAGTCCTAATTGTTTCTAATCATTCAAACGGCTATAATGTGTTTATCTGTATAAAAACCTTCAGCCGTGTCATAAGAGATGCACTGAGCAGAATAGATATTAAGAAACTTGAAGTGAAAGTTATACTGTAAGGGGGGTGTATTCAATTAAAAATTTTAAAGACTTTTAAAGATTTTAAAATTTTGGTTGTGTTCAATCAAAACATTTAAAGAGTTTATAAAAGTTTATTGGTATTCAATTACAACTTTTTTAATGTCTTTAAAAGTTAGGTGGTATTGAATTAAGATTTTTACAAAGTCTATAAAACTTTTTAATATTCAAAAAGTCATAGATTTTTTAGATTTCCATCAAATGGTAAAGTTTGACAGACTTTAGAAGAAGAATTATAACTATCAACCCATATCCAAAGTCTGACCTCGTCTCTAAAGATTTGTAAAGAAAATTCGGATCGCCAGTAAAGAGGGAACCCAAAAATTCGTAGTGTAAATACAAATTCGCGGTGTAATACCCAGAAAAAAATAATAATAAAGAAATAAAATAAAATAAATAAATAACATTTAAATTTATATTTTAAATAATTTAATTGGACTTTGTCTTTTATTGGGTCAAACTAGTTATTTATTTTATATGGGCTAATAAGTATTAATATGTGATGGATAAATTGATTTGGTAAAATTTGGGCCTTAAAACTATTTGGATTTAATTTATATGTGGATAAAATTAAATCATATTATAATTAAGTGAATTAACAAGATATATTAATAAGTAAACACATAACTAAAGACCTAATATGTCTCGCGGTACGTGTAATCGAGGAAAGAGGGAAAAGACGGTAAATTGGTAAGGGAGAAAGCGGCAGTTCGAAAGCTTCCAATACAAAGACGAAAGAAATTTGTTTAATAAAGGTGAAATAAAATCATGAAACTCTCGGATCAATTGTGAAAATTATGTATGTATATATTTAAAGCTTTTGTCTTATTATTAATTATACTGCATGATTTGGTAAAAGGAGGGATTTTATATATATATATAGAGAGAGAGGCCGGATCAGGTCCGTACTCCCGAACCGAACCAAGATCCGGACCTTTTTTTTGTTTTTTTTTTAAAAACAAAAAATAATAAAATATGGAACTTGAATTTTTACATAATACAGTGTTTCACTGTTTTGGGTGTGATTTGGATACATATAACAAAACATGTATGTACAGTCTGTGCAGACTGTACATATATTTTTTAGTATAGGTATCCAAATCACGCCCAAAATATTGTATTATGGAAAAATTTCAATTCCATAAAATATTAAATATATTTTTTTAGTTGTTTTAAAAAAAAGCAAAAAAAATAATAATTTGGTCCGTTTTTTATCAGGTCTGGACTCCCGGACCTGATCAGTTCTGTATATATATATATAGTAGTAAAACAATAATGTTACTCTGGACAGTAGTAAAGGAATCAATATGAGCATTTTGTCTTATATATATATATATATATTAGTAAAGCAATCAATATAGTATTGAATCACACGCTCACACGAGTGTGGATTTCGTTTTCTGTTAAGGAAAAAAAATGAAATCATAGATCCAATAATTGAATGATCAGAAGCCATGTAATAAATATATTATAATATATATGTATTCTAATGCTTAGATAAAATAATATTGTCAGAACTTGAAATTTTGTATAATATGTTTTTTGAAAATTGTTATCATAAGCAGTAGATTATTATTTATAATATATGCACTAAAAATATAATAAATAATTTGCGTGTTAGCAAAATTTTAATCTTAAACCTAATAATCTTTCAATTTTATATATTAGAAGTATACAAAAGTCTATCACAGTCTTGATAAAGAGTTTTTAAAAGTCGGTTACTTATTTCATGGAGTCTATAAAAGTCATTTTAAAAAGTCTTTAAAAGTCATTAAAATCCACAAATTCTACAAAAGTTTGTCACTTGAAAAAAGTCTTTAAAAATCTTAATTGAATACACCCCCTTAAGTTTTCTGATCTTCACAAAGTCATAGTTGTTGTGCGTATTCGAACTGATGTGAAGTATCATACAGGCTAATGCATTACTCTAACCATATTCGATAACAGTCTTTGAATTACTCGGTGATATCTTTCTCTCTTTATTTAATCATTGCACATAGAAAAGCTTTGAATTGATATATTTATTGCTTTGATCATAGTTGGTACTGTAACTTGATTATCTTCAATATTGTGTAATAGATTAAGGTTGTTGGTCTATTGGTTTCTAATCTGTGTGAGATTAGGATGAGTGTTACAAACAAGTGTAAAGTGAGCAAGTGCTTGGGGTGCATAAGTGCACAAAGAGAGCAAAGGTGCTCAAGGGAGCAAAGGTGCTCAAGGGGTGCAAAAGTGCAGAAGGTGAACATAGGTGTTCAAGGTATTTGTAAACTTGGTTTGTAACAACGTCACATTAATAAATTAATAAAAGTGAGTCCCCAATACCAGTTGGTATTAGACATGGATGTACGCCGCTAGACTAGAGGTTTAAGGGCAGAACTGCGTATAAATTCTCTGTGTTCTTGTGATTGTTTTGCTCCTCTAAATTATCATTAGCATAAAGTTGTTTAAAGTGTAAAAATGAATTAAGAACACTATAACATATATAGTTCATCATAAAAGTATTTACACCAACTCAGGTTGTACATTGATCAAGTCAAATCGTATTGCAAAATCAATCAGTCATTTGTTTCTAAAAACTGGAATAGTAACAAGCTATATTGTTGAAAGCGGTAGACTGCATTCATAACTGTTTTCTATTTAAACGAAAATTGAACATCACTTGCTCCACACTTATTCCCCTCCCCGCCCGACCGCCCGCCCGCTTGCCCGCCCGCCCGCCCGCTTGCCCGCTTGCTTCCCTTCCCTTCCCTTCCCTTCCCTTCCCTTCTAAGTGTGATTATCTAAATTTCACTTCCTAGGTTGTTCAAATGGCAATGGAATAGAAAATTGTAAGCTTGGGTTTTAAAAGTTAGAAATAGGGCTTGAGATTGTTTCAGCCTTTTAGGTTTCATAGTGATGAGGGTTAAAGTGGTTGATTGCCATTATTGGCAAATTAGGATAAACCTCCTTTGATTGTGCATTTGAGTGCATGTATTGTTGACTTTCACAACAAATTTTCTCGCATGTTGATTTGGTAGAATGTTTCCAATGGTGCAGCCCCTAGAACAGCCTCCAAAGGCCAAACAACCATGCTTTTGGACTAAAACGTCTACTACTCGACTTTGAGTCTTTTAAGTTTACCATATTGTCGCTCTTGAAGCTTAGGTTTTGCCTCTTACAATTATTTACGGCTGCACAATCTCTAATAGCCTCTCCAACACAAATTTTGTTTCTTTATAACAAACAAGTTCGTATCTAAACTTCATCTGGAAAAGCCCTCACCTTATTTTCAGCAACTTTATACCAGTGTTGATCTTCTTTGACTCTCCTCTTAGAAGATAATCCGACTTCTCCATTCCCAGAGTGTTCCAATTTCTTTTTTACCAATTTTAACCCTCCAAAATTCTTTTAGTCCTCTCTGCTTTTTATCCCAATAAGGAGTGCCAAGCTTACAATTTTCAAAACCATTTCCCAGTAAACTTTGTTGTTGGTAAGTAGAACTACCATATTCTTCATTTCAATTGGCATCTAAACATCATCTTCCTTTAAGCTAGATATAAACTTCTTATAATTCAATCTCAATAACCCAATAAGAAAACAAAACTACGAGTAAATAACAGTCCAAATCAAAGCAGAATGAATGTCTCTATGAATGCTACAATTCCTAGGTGTGTGCAACCGGTAAATACCGGCCCAAACCGGACTAAAATTAGCCAAATTTTGATACTGGTACCGGTTGGACCAGTATACCGAACCGGTTTACCGGTTTGGTATTGGTTTTTACCGAATAAATACCAAAAATTAATATAATTATTATTTTATTATTTTATTATTTTATTATTTTTTATTATTATTATTACTTTTTATTATTATTGTTTTTTATTAATATTATTTTTATTAATATTACTATTATTTTTATTATTATAATCATTATTTTATTATTATTTTTTCTTTTATTATTATTATTATTTATTAATAAAAAAATTGGAAAACCGGTATATACCGATACGGTTCGGTAATATGAAATCATTAAAACTCTGTACCGAAACCGTTACTGAAAAATCGGTATATACCTTTTTTTTTGTACCGAAACCGGACCCGTTCTTGTTGTACCGATCGGCCGGTTCAGTCCGAAAAACCGAAAAACCGAAAAAATCAAAAAAACCGGAAATTATGCACACCCCTACCTTATTGAGATAAAAAGCAAAGAGGACAAAAAGAATTTTGGTGAGTTAAATTTGGTAAAAAAGAAATTGGAACACTCTGGGAATGGACAAGTCGGACTATCTTCTAAGAGGAAAGTCAAAGAAGATCAACACTGGTATAAATTTGCTGAAAATAAGGTGAGGGTTTTTCCGGAAGAAGTTTAGATACGAACTTGTTTGTTATAAAGAAACAAAATTGGTGTTGGAGAGGATATTAGAGATTGTGCAGCCGTAAATAATTGTAAGAGGCAAAACCTAAGCTTCAAGAGCAACGATATGGTAAACTTAAAAACTCAGTCAAGTAGTAGACGTTTTAGTCCAAAAGCATGGTTGTTTGGCCTTTGGAGGCTGTTCTAGGGGTTGCACCATTGGAAACATTCTACCAAATCAACATGCGAGAAAATAGAATTCATGACACTTAATTCACACAAAACTTAAATCATTCTAAGGTCGATAAGGTGATGTGAAGTGTGATAATAAATTTAGTTCATAACTATATTTTGCTTTGAAATCGAAAACCAAAAACAGTAACAAGATTAATGAACTATGTAACAATTCATGCCAATTCAAACAGAGAACTCTATGCATTTTGGTAGATGTCTAATGTGTTATGTAGAAAAGGACAACTCAATAGATGTCTAATGTGTTATGGGGAATGACAATGCATAAAGTTTGTGCTGCATAAATTCTTAGATAAAGGTGTCCATCTCCAATTCTCAGTATATGCTTCCAAGGTCCAATAACTTGAAAAAATAAACAACCATCATTCATACACACATTTTCTATAAGCACACACATCTATATAATTCTCTGTTGCAGAATGAAGCCAAAAGTTTAAGAACATGATCAATATTCTTAGCATACACAGCCTGTTAAACAGCAACAAACATGTAACAATTTAGATAAACTACAAGTAAATGATAAGTGGTGTCGTAATTTCGTAATCATAGTTTCATAGTGAATTAGTTATTAATGAACTGATTTTTTGTCTCTAATGTCAGCACATGATGTCCCAAATCCCAATTTGATATACAACTCATCTTTAGAAGCCATCTAAATCTATGTAACTTTAGAATCAACAAAACAGGTATCATATATAAAGACTCAAAGTCTCAGCTTCCAAACAGTAATAACCAAATGGAAAACTCCAAAAAAAAAAATCATAACTGACAAAACAGGGGCAGCAGAGCATCAAAAAATCAAAACAATGAAACATGATTGTATGATTCTATCACTAATTCACTATGATTACCGTGTATTGTATTTGTGTGTACCGTGTAGAGTGCTCGGCTGCTCGCTTCAGAGACCAAACAGAACTCGAGGGACACAGCAGAGGTTAGGGCTCAGATGGGGAAGGGTCGCGACTGGTCACCAGCCTGGGATTTTGCAGTGAGAGACAGAGAGAGATGGTGACGATGGGCGATGAGCAGAGGCTGGGAGAGAAAGAGGAGAAGGAGAAACTAGAAAACTGCTGCAGAAGCCCTAAACTGGAGCATTTTCCCAGAATGGCCTAAATTACAACTTTCTCAATTACATCCATTTTGTTCTAACTTTTCTGAGAATGGGCTAAAAGCCACTTGAATTGGCTCTGAGTTCTGACATTAAAATCCAACGCCAATTGAACTGGCATTGGTATTATTAACCCAGTTTACAGGAACAATTATATTTTATAGTACGTTTAAAAATATAATTATAATAAAAGTGCACTCATTAAATATTTACACAATTAATGCAAATACAATACTTAATTATAAAAAGAGTGTAATTTTATCCTTTTAATTATGCACACGATTTTCTCCCCCATCTTTCCCACAATTTTCTTCTCATCTCTCCCACGATTTTCTTCCACTCCATTTCTGTTTCCCTTCTTCTTCTCCTCCCTCCCTCCGCCTTCTCCTCCTCCTCCCGCCCACCCCCCACGCCCCACCCCCTCCTCCTTCCGCCCCTCCCTCTCCTCGATCCCTCCGCCTTCCACCGCCATCGGTCCATTCTTTATTTTCACCGGTAACAAAATCTTCCGATAAGGTAACCAATTCAGTTTTATTAGGTTACAAATTTATTTTGGATGTGATGCAGTTGGTAATCAAACTTCATGTAGTTGGTTACCAAATCATTTGATAAGGTAACCAATTCAGTTTTATTAGCTTACTAATATATTTTGAATATGATGCAGTTGATAACCAAAATTTATGCAGTTGGTTACTAAACCTTCCAATAAGGTAACCAATTTAGGTTTATTGGGTTATTAATTTATTTTGGATGTGATGCAGTTGGTAATCAAATTTCATATAGTTGGTTACCAAACCATTTGATAAGGTAACCAATTCAGTTTTATTTGATTACCAATTTTATTTTAAATGTGATGCATTTACTAGTCAAAATTTGTATAAAGGTAACCATTTTAATTTTTGTGGGTAACCAAATCGTCAAAAAAAATTCAGAATAGCAACTCCGGTTGTGGCGGCGGCGGCGGCAGCGGTGGCGGCGAGAGAGGAGGATGATGAACATTAGCTCCTTCATAATTTTTTATTTTTTATTTTCTCATTTTGATTTGAATTTTAAAATATGATTTGAAATTGTTGTTAGAGACAAAATTTGAATTTGAATTTGAATTATTAGTTATCCTTGATTTTAGGTTTCTTTATTAATGTGAATTGTATTATTTTTGTAATATGAGTCCTAATTACACTCTTTTTGTAATTATTTAGTTGATGCACTTTTCTTGTAATTACTTTCTATTTGTTGTATACTTATGTAAAGGACCCGTTTATATCCTCCTAACCAAATTAATTAATTTAAGAAATTATAAAAAAAGATTAATTTTTCTTTTAAAAAAAGAGATTTTATTTTTAAAAAGAAACTTCAACGACAGTTGCACTGACGTTGTGACATCTAATTTGAAAAAAACTACTTTAACGCACGTTGAAATAGCGTTCGATTTTTAGATTTTTTTTACCACTTAAAAATTTATTTTTAAAATAAAATTATCCTAAATTTTTTTAAAAAAACAAATTTATTTTTTTAAAGAAATTTGAAAAAAAAATTGATCCAACACCAAACTAACTAGCATTGTAACTTTTATAATTTTTTTTAGAAAAAACAAATTTGTAAAAAAGAAGACTAGGATGTAAAGTTACTTTAACTGGTGTTGGAATTTTCATTTTTTTATAGCTGAAGTCTTATATACTGCTTCATTTCCAACGCCAATGACATAATAGAATAGACATAAAAAAACATTGATGTTTGTAAAAAAAGTACAAAAGATCAAAGGAAATTAAAAAAAAATATTCCAACGTTAGTTAAAGTGGTGTTATATCTTACTCTTCTTTTTTACAAATTTTACTTTATAAAAAAAAGTAAAAAAAATTACCATGCAAGTTAGTTTGGCATTGAATCAAATTTTTATTTTTTTCAAATTTCTTTAAAGAAATAAATTTGTTTTGAAAATAAAACTTAGGATAATTTTTTTTTAAAATAATTTTTACAGTGGCATCGGTTGCCTTTCTGATTTTTAACCCAAAATGTTTTTCCCAAATTAGATGTCATGTCCTTTAGGAAAATGGCCATAACGTTTGATCCGCGAAGAGTTACGAGGCATGTCACCTATTAAATCGAAGATATCTACGAGATCTACAACTTTCATTCTTTGAGAATTGAGAAATAACGGATGGATGAAGGTTGAAATTGGGCTGAAAGTGACTGCTATGCAAATGGCCACCCCAAAACAGTGACGTTCGACGTCCGTTGGTACAAATGTCATAACTCTTGCATCCGAACACCGATTGGAATGATTCAAGATGTTTCGGAAAGCTAAGAAGAAGCTCTAAAATATAATCTAAGTTCCAAGCCAAGAACATGAAATGAACATGAAAGCCCAAACGATGTCCGGATTGCTTTTCTTTTCGATTTCATACCAATTCCTTGCGATTTCAGCTCCCAAGCATATAATCTACAAAACGAACACAAAATGCATGAAAAGTAACTAAGAGACATGAGATTAAGCAACTAATTCAAGTAACAGATACCGGATAAGTAGGTATAAAACCTACTTATCACTCGTAGAGAGTATCCAAACTCAAATAAAGTCATCATTACAATTATTTTCAAACTATTTCACTGAATAATGAAGACTACTAATGCAAACATCTGGACCGTTACTCTGTTCCCCGGCTAGTCTCAACTACGTTCTCATTTTCTGAAGAGAACAATGAAAGCAAAAGGGTGAGCTCAACTAGCCCCATAAAAAATATTATGACTAAGATAATGCATAATAAATTATCGTTAGCCTTTAACAGTGTTAAACTGACAAAATATAATAAACATCAAGTTTAACTGCAGCGGAACAAACAACCCATTAGAAGAGTCAAGTAGAGCATGATATGTACTATTTTCTATGATTTAAAAAGTTTATCATCAATTTTATCACTGAGACTCAGCATAATAAATAAACCACATTATCGAATCATCCCTGCACTACGGGCCAAGGATATTCATGTAATCATCAATGGTCATGATTATACCGAGTAATCCCTGGTCATAATCATACCAACAACTGTCCATCAATGCACTACAGGCCAATGAGGATTTTTTACTACATCATTTGTAACATTACGTTCATGATTATACCGAATAATCCCTGGTCATGATCATACCAATCAATAGTACATCTATGCACGTAAGCCACAGATGACCTTTATCACAATATTAGCATGAAGATGATGACAATGATATAAGAATTTAATTAAAAGAAAACAAATGATAAATTTTTAAAGATTATAACTTAATTTATCCAGAATTCAATAATGTCCAAATTATCAACACGATACTGCTTTGTGGAGTAAATATCAAGAATAATATTGTATCAAAAATGATTTGGACAACAAAGAAATCAATTTTTTTCATAAATAATTCCCCGGGTGAATAGTACTCGAGTGAATAGTATCCCGGGAATAGTACTTTATGAATAGTATTCGTGAATAGTACCCGTGAATAGTACTTTATGAATAGTACCCGTGAATAGTACTTTATGAATAGTACTTTGTGAATAGTACCATAAAAATGAATACTACTCATGGACAATATTCCGACATGAAAAGCTTAAAATTTAACAAGAATATGCAAAAAATATCCTTGTGAAATGATACTAGATGAAGCGCAAATTTCAAGGATATTCTACTAATTTCACGGAGTATAGAAGAAATACTTTAACAAAATGAGGGTATAATCAGGAATACGAGATGAAATAATATTACTCACATACTACAGAGTATGGAAGACAATATTATTCCTATGAATATTAAAAAAATAATATCCCTTACTTCAGAAGAAGACTGGATACTGGAATAGTGAGGTAGCAGACTTCTCTTCTACTTTCTCTCTAAAGCTTCTCTTTCTATAATTGCTCTTGTGAGTCTTAGTGAATTGGTGAGAATGAAAAAAGAATGAGTTTCTATTTATAGGAAAACATAATTTCGATAATTGAACGTTTTGGGGCTCGAAATATTACAGTATAATAACTTCATCTTTTCCTTCATTTTAATTTAGTCATGCAAGTATTATCAAACTTGCACCACATCCCCTAATAGTACATCTTATGAATCAATAGTACAATCATGTGAAAAAAATAATTACAGTATAGTACCTTCATCTATACATCTATTTTTAATTTAGTCATGCAGGTATTATTAATTTTGCACCACCTCCCTTAATAGTACATGCATGTGAATCAATAGTACACATATGTGAACAAATAGCTATAAGCATGTGAATTAATAGCAATTAATTGCTCATTTATCCGATTAATTACCCGATTGGTCAATATAACCTCCATACATCCATTATTATTAAAATAGATGTCGATTTTCACTAACACTAATAATCCCACACAATGGAAATGTCAATTTCATCTTTAATCAACACGAACTTATTCATCATTAATATTATAACTCATAATATTTAACAACCAGATCATTCTCAGGAAAGAGGAGGTTTTCCGATAAGGATTTATTCCTATTGGCGCGCAATTAAGTGACCAAACCTCTTCTTGACAGAACTTTCTAGACATTGTCAATATTACAAATAATAATATGAATAACTTTGTCGTCTCAATTATTGATTTAATAATATAAGATATTATGCAGATGATACTGTGACAATAATTGAATCAATAATATGAGATATATTATGCAACAACTAGTGTAGCAATAATTGAGTATAACTGAGTTACTTCTCACGTAAGCATAAATAATAAATACTGTGTGCTACTATGCAACCACGCGTATTACTGTACTTTTACCACAGGGTAGTTCAACAGTTTAACGGTAAAACTTTCACCGTTATTTTTATAAAAAAGATAATTATGTCATTTTCTAACTACGACAATACTTTCGTTGTGGGGTCCAACAATGATTGTGCTGTCGTATAAATATTCTCTGTTAAAACGAATAGTCCCCGACCAATCGAATATTATATAACTACTTGCTTAGTTTACAAAATTTGTAAATAATACCCACAACTATAACATTATATCAAATCCACACCATAATATTCAAGAATATATTTCGAGAAAAATTAATCTTTATTCATAAAAGTTGGGGTCTTACAACCTCCCCTTCTTATGAAATTTCGTCCTCGAAATTTGGGTGCGTACCTGGTATGTCGAAGAGGTGAGGATACCTTAACTTCATTTCAGATTCTAACTCCCAGGTCATTTCCTCAACATCGTGGTTTCTCCACAAAACTTTGACTTGAGGTATAACCTTGGAGCGTAGAATATGATCTTTCTTATCCAAAATTTTAACATGTATCTCTTCATACGTTAAATCTTCCGTTATCTCGTCCGGTTCTAATTCAATAATGTGGTTCAGGTCTTTCACATATTTACGTAACATAGATATTTGAAAAACGTTATGAACACGAGACATATTTGGCGGTAAGACGAGTCTATAGGCCACAATTCCTACTCGATCGAGGATTAAAAATGGGCCAACGAATTGAGGATTGAGCTTTCCTCTCTTTTCAAATCTCGTAACTCCTTTCTATGGAACAACACGTAATAACACATGATCTCCAATATTGAATTCCACGTCCTTTCGATGAAGATCAGCATAACTCTTTTGTCGTTCTTGTGAGATTTTTATACGTTGTCGGATCGTTTGAATCTTTTCCGTAGTCATACGTACCAACTCCGGTCCCAACAATGTTGTTTCACCTACCTCATCCCAGTATACTGGAGAACGACACTTTCTTCCATACAACGCCTTAAATGGAGCCATGCCAATACTTACTTGATAACCATTATTGTACGAAAAATCCATCAATGGTAAGAACTTGTCCCAACTTCCTTTGAAGTCAAGGACACAGAGTCTTAATAAATCTTCAAGAGTTTAAATAGTCCTCTCCGACTGCCCGTCCGTTTGAGGATGATATGTCGAACTAATTCGTAAATTCGTGCCTATAGCTTTTTGCAAACTAAACCAAAATTGTGAAGTGAATCTTGAGTCTCGATCAGAAACTATGGATACTGGCATACCATGCAATCTTACAATCTCATTTATGTACATACGAGCAAAACGTTCAAGTGTATAAGTTTCTCACATCGATAAGAAATGAGCAGACTTGGTCAATCTATAAACAATGACCAAAATCGCATATATGCCTTGAGAAACATTGGGAAGACCAGTAACAAAATCCATGATAATGTGCTCCTACTTCCATTCTAGAATTTCAAGTTGTTGCAATGGACCTTTTGGCACTTGATGCTCCGTCTTTACTCGTTGACAAGTTAAACACTTGAGATAAACTCCAGTATCTCTCTCTTCATATTGCTCCACCAAAATGTATGTCGAATATCACGATACATTTTGGTACTCCCAGGATAGATTGTAAACGGTGTGTTGTGCGCCTCCATCATGATTTTATACTTCAAGTCAGAATCGTTAGAAACACAAAGTCTGGAGTTGACTCAAAGTATTCCTTCTTCATCGATTCTTACTTCCAGAATAGCACCTTCTTGCACTTTCTTCCTCATACGCATCAGCTCTAGGTCTGTAGCTTGAGCAGCTTTAACTTTATCGATTAAAGTCGGTTCTAATCGTATATTCACCATCATCACATGGTTCCCTGGAATCTTTAACTATATCTCCATCCTTTGTAAGTCATACAAAATGGGCCTTTGCGTTGACAATTTCTCACTCGTACCCGCATATAATCTTCTAATCAATGCGTCAGCTACTACGTTCACTTTTCCAAGATGGTATTGAATGATATAATCCTAATCTTTCAACAACTCAAGCCAACGTTGTTGTCGCATGTTGAGTTCCTTTTGAATGGAGAAATATTTGAGGCTTTTATGATCCGTATAGATCTCCAACTTCTCCCCATATAGGTAATGCTTCCAAATCTTAAGCGCAAAAATGACAGCTGCCAACTCTAGATCATGAGTAGGATAATTCCTCTCATATTCCTTGAGTTGTCGTGAGGCATAGGCTATGAATTTCCTATGTTGCATGAGAACACATCCTAAACCCTTGCCTGAAGCATCGATGTATATGACAAATCCCTCCGAACCAGCTGGTATTGTCAAAACAGGTGCTGAAATGAGCCTCCTCTTGAGTTCTTGAAAACTCTTCTCACATTCCTCGCTTCAATCGAATTTTGTATCTTTTCGAGTCAGCTGAGTTAGTGGAGTAGTAATTCGAGAAAACCCTTCTACGAATCTCCGATAATAACCAGCTAAGACGAGAAAGCTATGTACTTCGATCACTGACTTAGGTTTCTCCCAGCTTTGAATTGCTTCAATCTTTGCCGGGTCAATAGATATTCCATAACTTGATACCGCGTGCCCAAGGAATATGAAAGCTAACAACCTTACGAAAATAATCAATTTTTGCATGATGAGTAGTTAACCAATCAATCCCTAGAATCACATCAAATGCAAGTATTTTCAATGAAATAAGATCGACAGGTAATGTAAGGGTACCGATTTCAATCAAACAGGACTTATAAACAAAGGTTGTAATGAAGGTTTCTCCCAACAGAGTTTCAACAGATAAGTCAAAGTTTAATTTTCCGGAGTCAAATTTAAACGTTAAGCGCATGTAGGAGAAATAAAAGAATGGGTAGAACCAGTATCAAATAAGGTATAAACTTCGCTAGAGCTTATGATTAGCTTATCCGTGATCACCTCATTTGGATTCCTTGCTTTTTGGAGGTTACGACAAACGCTTTGCCTTGAACTACCAGTTTTGTCTTATGTGGGACTACCTTTGATGCCTCTATCTCAGCTGGACTTGACTTCTGTGCATGAAAAAATCGGGATAGGTGACCTTCTCTTCCATAATTGTAGCATGTTATGGACTGCTGCGTACAGTTTGGACTGATGTGTCCCTCCCCTCCGCATTTGTAACATACGACCGACGATCGTTCTCCTTCCTTAACAACAGGTGCTGGTGCTGACATCCTTCCATCATTATTGAATCTCCTCTTCATGAACCTCCAACTTTTATTGTCTTGGCCATGATTACCACCGAAGTGGTTACCATTTCTGGCATGCTGATTCCATCCACGTTTGTTGTCACCGCTTCGATGACTGCTACCACTAGTATTATAATTTTGTCGACTACTCTCTCTTGGTTGGTTTGACTCATTATCGCTCTCCAATAACTGAGCCCTATTTACAACATCTAAATACAAACACAGTTTGTGAGAAATTAAGTATTAACTTATCTCAGGTTTTAAACCTCTAAGAAACTTCCGCGTCATTCTCTCCTCATTATTAACCAAGCGGGACGCAAATCGGGATAACTCGGCAAACTTAGCTTCGTACTGTGACACAATCATATTGTTCTGCTCTAGCTTGATAAACTCTACCTCCTTCATGTGACGAATACTTTCGGGAAAGTACTTGTCGTTAAACAGTTCTTGGAATTTTTCCCAAGACATCTTCAGTGCAGTAGGTTGAGTACGCTTTATCGATTCCCACTAGTAATCTGCCTCTCCTCGCAACATATGTAAGACCCCAGATTTTATGAATAAAGATTTAATTTTCTCGAAATATTTTTTTGAATATTATGGTGTGGATTTGATATAATGTTATAGTTATGGGTAATATTTATAAATTTTGCAAAGTAAGCAAGTTGTTATAAAATATTCGTTTGGTCGGGGAATATTCGTACGACGACACAATCATTGGTGAACCCCATAATAGAATTATTGTCGGAGTTAGAAAACGACAAAATTATCTTTTTATAAAAATAACGGCGGAAGTTTTAACGTTAACTGTTGAAATACCCCATAATAAAGGTACAGTTGTGACGCCCCCAAAATAGGTCCATTCCATCCAACCCATTTTGAGTCGCCAAATACATGGTACAAAAACAACTACAACTTTTACAACCCATAAACTATGAGTTTGAATACAAACATTGTCATCTAGACAATATACATACCCAACTATGTCCTCAATACAATTATTGATATATTATTTTACAAAAATGGTGAGGACTACTAAACAACTCTCTCAAGGACCATCAATTCATACCCCGACTCGTACTCGCTATATTCTCATCTCCTGAGAAGAAAAATGGAACAAAAAGGAAAAGGGTGAGCTCAACTAGCTCAGTAAAGAATATTATGACTAAGATAATATACAACAAATTATCGTTAGCCTTCAACAGGGAAAAAAAATCTAATAGAATACAATAGACAACAAGTTTTAAATCAATATTCGCAGCGGAAAATATTAATTCATAGAAGAGTTACGTAGAGGATGAAATCTACTAATGTTTATAAATTTAACAGTCCATCAACAGTATTTTTATCCCTGTAACATCAATCAATGCACATCTTGAATCATATATTCATCCTTTCACTACAAGCCAAGGATATTCATCTGTTGGTCATGTTCATCTAAACATCTGTTCATCTTTGCACTACGGGCCAAAGATATTCATTAGAAATCATTCATCTTTGCACTACAGGCCAAAGATATTCAATAATAACATCCTTTAAGACTGAAGATGATAAAAAATATTTTTAAAGAAGTGAATCCAGTGAAACAAAATGACAAGGATTAAGGATTAAGGATTAAGGATTCGTACTTTGTTTTATCCATGTCCAAAAATACCTCAAAAATAATCATAGTGGTGTAAAATTCAAGAATGATCAAAACATGGATACAATCAAAGCTAGTATCCACAATAGATATTTTGGACGAAAAGAAAAAAAATAATTTTTCTGTGAATAGTGCCGTATTCGTGAATAGTGCCGTATACGTGAATAGTACCGTATACGTGAATAGTAACTCCGGCACAAAAAGTTCCAAATTTGATAAAAAAGTTCACCAATATTCCGGCATAATGATATTGAAGAAAAAATATCATTTGAGAAGAAAATAACATCCCTTACCTCAAAATAGCCGTACTTCTGACTGAATTTCGGTATAGTGCTGACAGAAACTCGCACCGTATAGCAACACTCAAAGTATACTCACAAGAATACGCTCGATAATATAGAGAGAGAAAGAGAGAAAACTTTATTTCTGGTGTGATTTTCAATTCTAACTTAGCCCTCTATTTATAGGAAAATGTTAGAACGCCAAAGGAGACTAAATTAATAAAATATATTATTATTTATTCAAAATTCTTACCCACATGTTTTGAAAACTCTAGCATGCCTTCTTTGGTCAAAAACATCAGCCACCCATGTGTCAACAACCACAAAAACGTTTTTCTTATATAAAATAATTAAAACTTCCAAAAATCAATTATTTCGGAACTCCGAAACTTCAATAATTCATGATAAATAGCCCTTTTGTCAGAAAATTCGAATCTCGCAACTTTTTATAGGAAATTCAATTCTCTACTACTTTACAGAAGAAAATATTTCCAAATTCCAATTAAAAATTGACCGAAATCCACAAACGGGCGATTTTACAGTCTATACTCAATTTTCGGTCAAGAATTATGTCCACCGACACACAAAACATATGTTAAACATTTAATGCCACAAAAATACTCTTCCTTCTCATATTCTCATATATACCACATTCATTGTAAAATATCGCCGTTAATATATTATTAAAATAATATATTTAAATGAATTATTTTATCAGAAAAAGAAAAAATATTAATTTTCAACAATTGTCACATTAAAAATTTTCTCCATCTATATCCACATAAAATAAATATTTTCTTTATCATAATAATCAATAATTAATTATGAAAAATAATATTACAGAATCACAGTTTTGACAACCAGGCCGTTCCCAGGATAGATGGGGCTTTCCAATAAGGATTTCTCCTTACTGACGCGCAATTAGATGACCAAACCTCTCCTTGACAGAACTTTCTAGACATTGCCAATAATGTTATCTGATAATATTATTCAAATAATGTGAATTATTGATCTGATAATGGAAAATACTGTGAAATGACAATTATTGAAACAATAATAATATAAATATCAACGCAGCAATTATTGAATCAATAAAGTAATGAACAGTAATTCCTGTAGCAATTATTGAGTAGTGCCTTCTTACGTAAGGATTAATAATTCAAAATACTGTGCAATACCGTGTGCTACTGTGCAACAACGCGTATTACTGTATTTTAACCACCGGGTATTCCAACAGTGTAAACGGTAATAACTACGCCGTTATTTTTAAACAACTTATATTTGTCGTTTTCTTCCTCCAATCGCTTTCCGTTATGGGGCCCACACATGGCTGCGCCGTCGTACGAATATTCCCCGACAGTACGAATATTCCACGACCAAACGAATATTCTCCGACAACAATGAATATTTTATAACCACTTGCTTATTTTGAAATATTTGCGTATTTTACCCATAACTATCCACATTAATCAAATCAACCCTTACTATTCAAAATAATAATTAAAGGAAATTAAATTTCATTTATTAATTATTTGGGGTCTTACAACCTCCCCTCCTTATGAAATTTCGTCCTCGAAATTGACATACGTATCTGGTGTTTCGAAAAGGTGAGGATACCTCGCTTTCATTTCCGTTTCCAACTCCCAGATCATTTCCTCTATAGCATGATTCCTCCACAAAACTTTAACTTGTG
Source organism: Panax japonicus (assembly GCA_020205505.1). Taxonomy (NCBI): domain Eukaryota; kingdom Viridiplantae; phylum Streptophyta; class Magnoliopsida; order Apiales; family Araliaceae; genus Panax; species Panax japonicus. The sequence continues at coordinate 43,030 of JAINUV010001219.1, forward strand.
GTATTACCTTCGTGCGTAGGACATGCTCTTTCCTATCCAAGATCTTGACAGGTACCTCCTCATACGTTAAATCTTCGGCTATCTCGTCTGGTTCTAACTCAATGACGTGGTTCGGGTCTTTCACATATTTACGAAGCACAGATATATGAAAAACATTATGAACACGAGACATACTTGGAGGTAACGCGAGTCTATAGGCTACATTACCTACTCGATCAAGAATTTGAAACGGACCAATAAATCGTGGATTAAGCTTTCCTCTCTTCCTGAATCTTGTAACTCCCTTCCATGGGGCAACACGCAACAATACATGATCCCCAACACTAAATTCTACGTCCTTTCGATGAAGATCCGCATAACTCTTTTGTCGATCTTGTGCCGTTTGTATACGTTGTCGAATCGTTTGGACCTTCTCCGTAGTCATACGTACTAACTCGGGTCCCAACAATGTTGCTTCACCCACCTCGTCCCAACATACTGGAGAGCGACACTTTCGTCCATACAATGCTTCAAATGGGGCCACACCAATGCTTGCCTGATAACTGTTGTTGTAGGAGAATTCCACCAATGGTAAATATTTATCCCAACTGCCCTTGAAGTCTAGAACACAGAGTCTTAATAAATCTTCAAGAGTTTGAATAGTCCTCTCTGATTGTTCGTCCGTTTGAGGATGGTATGCCGAACTGAATCGTAACTCCGTACCCATAGCTTTTTGCAAGCTAGCCCAAAATCTTGAAGTAAATCTTGGGTCACGATCCAAAACTATGGATACTGGCATGCCATGTAATCTTACAATCTCATTTACGTACATTTGAGCAAGACGTTCAAGGGAATAAGTCTCCCGTATCGGCAAGAAATGAGCAGACTTGGTTAATCTATCAACAATAACCCAAATAGCATTGATGCCTTGAGAAACTGTAGGAAGACCCGTAACGAAATCCATAGTAATGTGTTCCCACTTCCATTTCAGAATCTCAAGTGGTTGTAATGGACCCTTTGGCACTTGATGCTCCGCCTTTACACGTTGACAAGTCAAACACGTTGAAATAAACTTTGCAATCTCTCTCTTTATATTGTTCCACCAAAATGTATGTCGAAGATCACGATACATTTTGGTACTTCCAAGATGAATTACAAACGGTGTATTGTGTGCCTCCATCATGATATTGTACTTCAAATCAGAATCGTTAGGAACACAAAGTCTGGAGTGGACTCGAAGTATTCCTTCTTCATCAATTCTCGCTTCTGGAATGACACCTTCTTGTACTTTCGTCTTCATATGCATCAGCTCCGGATCCGTGGCTTGAGCAACCTTAACTTTTTCTATTAAAGTTGGCTCTATGCGTATACTTGACATCATTGCACTCATTCCTGCATATGATCTTCTACTCAATGCATCAGCTACCACGTTCGGTTTTCCAGGATGGTATTGAATAGTGTGGTCGTAATCTTTCAACAACTCGAGCCAACGTCGTTGCCGCATGTTGAGTTCTTTTTGAGTGAAGAAATATTTGAGGCTTTTATGATCTGAATATACCTCCACTTTCTCCCCGTATAGATAGTGCCTCCAGATCTTTAGCGCGAAAACGATTGCTGCCAACTCTAGATCATGAGTAGGATAATTCCTCTCATACTCTTTAAGTTGTCGCGAGGCATAGGCTATGACTTTCCCACGTTGCATGAGAACACATCCTAACCCTTTGCCTGTAACATTGCTGTAGATAACAAATCCATCCGAACCAGATGGTATTGTTAGAACAGGTGTCGAAATAAGTCTCCTCTTAAGCTCTTGGAAACTCTTCTCGCATTCCTCGCTCCATACGAATTTTGTATCCTTCCGAGTTAGCTGAGTCAATGGAGTAGCAATTCGAGAAAACCATTCCACGAATCTCCGATAATAACCAGCTAAGCCCAAAAAGCTACGTACTTCAGTGACCGACTTCGGTTGCTCCCAACTTTGTATTACTTCAATCTTTGTCGGGTCAACAGATACTCTATTTTTTGACACCACGTGCCCAAGGAATGTTACTTCCTCAAGCCAGAACTCTCATTTCTTCAACTTAGCATATAACTTGTTTTCACGAAGCCTTTGGAGTACCAGCTTCAAATGGTGCTCATGATCTTCACGGCTTTTGGAATATATGAGGATGTCATCAATAAAGACAACAACGAATTGATCCAAATAATCCTTGAATACTCGGTTCATCATATCCATGAAAGCAGCAGGAGCATTAGTCAATCCAAAAGACATGACTAAGAATTCATAATGCCCATACCGAGTTCTGAAGGCAGTCTTTGGAATATCCTCAGTTCTAATTTTCAGCTGATGATATCCAGAACGAAGATCGATTTTTGAAAAGAATTGTGCTCCTTGCAATTGGTCAAACAAGTCATCAATACGAGGTAGAGGATACCTATTCTTGATGGTGACATGGTTCAATTCCCGATAGTCAATACAAAGTCGCATACTCCGTCTTTCTTCTTTACGAATAAAACAGGAGCACCCCAAGGAGATGTACTAGGACGAATGAAACCGATGTCCAATAACTCCTGTAGTTGAAATTTTAACTCCTGAAGTTCAATAGGAGCCATTCGATATGGGGTTTTAGAAATGGGCTTTGTACCAGGTTCAAGATCAATAAAGAATTCAACTTCACGTTCTGGGGGTAGACCGGGAAGTTCTTCAGGAAATACGTCAGGAAAGTCAATAACAACAGGAATATTATTCAATTTTGACGTGTCTTTATTCAAATCCATAACATGGGCTAAGAAAGCTTGACATCCGTTTTTCAATAAACGAATAGCTTTATGATTAGATATGACAGTGATTGATTTTAATGGTTTAGTTGCCTGAATTCGAACAACAGGTTGATTAGGAATATGAAAACTAATAACCTTACGAAAACAATCAATTTTGGCATGATGAGTAGTTAACCAATCAATCCCTAAAATCACATCAAAAGCAAGTATCTTTAAAGAGATCAGGTCAACAGGTAAGGTGATGGTGCCAACTTGAATGAAATAAGATTTATAAACAGTGGATGTGATAAAAGTTTCTCCTAACGGAGTTTCCACAGATAGGTCAAAGTCTAATTTCTCTGGAGTCAAGTTTAAACGTTGAGCGCAAGCAGGAGAGATAAATGAATGGGTAGCACCGGTATCAAGTAAGGTATAAACTTCGCAAGAATTTATAAATAGCTTACCCGTGATCATCTCGTTTGGGTTCCTCGCATGTTGACCAGTCACAACAAACGCTCTTCCAGGAACCATTGACTTTGGCTTTTTTGGGACAGTCTTTTGAGTCACCGTCCCCGCTGAACTAGGTTTCGCTACCGTACAATCTCGAGCGATATGTCCTTCCTTTCCATAATTATAGCATACCTTGAACTGTTGTGGGCAGTTTGGACTGATATGTCCCTCTTTCCCGCACTTATAGCATATAACCGGTGATCTTTCTCCTCCCTTAGAACCAGTTGCTGCCGGCACTGTCGTCTTCACATGGTCGTTGTTAAATCTCCACTTTTTAAAATCTCCTCCTGACTCGCTTCTTCTATTTTTATGGCCATGATTACCACCAAAGTGGTTACCATTTTTGTCCGTCTTTTTCTTTCTCCACTGGTTATCGTTATTTTGTTGACTGCTATCTCCGGTATGATCCTGATTGTGGTACCTCGGTTGACCGTACTCGTTATCTCGCTCCAACAATTGAGCCCTGTTAACAACATCTGAATAGAGAAAAATTTATGAGAGATGAGATATTGTCGTATGCCGGGTTTCAAACCTCTCAGAAACATCCGCGTCATACGTTCCTCATTCTCCACCAAATGAGGTGCAAACCTGGATAACTCTACAAACTTTGCCTCATACTGAGACACCGTCATGTTATTTTGTTCTAATCTGATGAACTCCACTTCCTTCATATGACGAACACTTTCAGGAAAGTATTTGTCATTAAATAGTTTCTGAAACGTCTCCCAAGACATGCTGAGTGCGGCTGGATGGGTACGCTTCACAGACTCCCACCAGTAGTCTGCCTCGCCACGGAACATAAAGGTGGCGAATGGAACCTTCTGTTCCTCCGTGCATCCCAAGACATCGAATATCTTGGTAATTTGCTTGACCCATGTCTCCGCCATGATCGGATCTGGCTTTCCCTTAAATTCTGGTGGTCCCAACTCTTTGAACTGCTTGGCTGTGACAACCCTTGAATTGTTATCATTTCCTCCTGTATTTTGAACACGAGTCTCCCTCGTCTGATTTTGCAGTGAACTGCAAAAAGCTTCTAAACATTGCGTCGTTCATCGTCTGATCAGTGGTGTTGTTTACAGGAGGAACATTGCCAGCCTGTTGCACGTTCTCCTCGTTGGTGTGTACAGGCGTCTCCACTGTCTCATTTCCACTGTTAATATTCTCAGTCGACATTCTCAAATGCTTTCATAAAACAAGGATTAATTAAGAAAATCAAAATATCACATAATATCCCTATATACTGACCAACTAACAAATAAGCTTAGGTAGGACACACTAGCGAAGGATTTACTTGTCTCTCCCCTCCTAGTTCTATTCCCCGATCTCCGTCAGAGATCATATCCCTAAGCTCTGATACCAACTGTGACGCCCCCAAAATAGGTCCATTCCATCCAACCCATTTTGAGTCACCAAATACATGGTACAGAAACAACTACAACTTTTACAACCCATAAACTATGAGTTTGAATACAAACATTGTCATCTAGACAATATACATACCCAACTATGTCCTCAATACAATTATTGATATATTATTTTACAAAAATGGTGAGGACTACTAAACAACTCTCTCAAGGACCATCAATTCATACCCCGACTCGTACTCGCTATATTCTCGTCTCCTGAGAAGAAAAATGGAACAAAAAGGAAAAGGGTGAGCTCAACTAGCTCAGTAAAGAATATTATGACTAAGATAATATACAACAAATTATCGTTAGCCTTCAACAGGGAAAAAAAATCTAATAGAATACAATAGACAACAAGTTTTAAATCAATATTCGCAGCGGAAAATATTAATTCATAGAAGAGTTACGTAGAGGATGAAATCTACTAATGTCTATGAATTTAACAGTCCATCAACAATATTTTTATCCCTGTAACATCAATCAATGCACATCTTGAATCATATATTCATCCTTGCACTACAGGCCAAGGATATTCATCTGTTGGTCATGTTCATCTAAACACCTGTTCATCTTTGCACTACGGGCCAAAGATATTCATCAGAAATCATTCATCTTTGCACTACAGGCCAAAGATATTCAATAATAACATCCTTTAAGACTGAAGATGATAAAAAATATTTTTAAAGAAGGGAATCCAGTGAAACAAAATGACAAGGATTAAGGATTAAGGATTAAGGATTCGTACTTTGTTTTATCCATGTCCAAAAATACCTCAAAAATAATCATAGTGGTGTAAAATTCAAGAATGATCAAAACATGGATACAATCAAAGCTAGTATCCACAATAGATATTTTGGACGAAAAGAAAAAAAATAATTTTTCTGTGAATAGTGCCGTATTCGTGAATAGTGCCGTATACGTGAATAGTACCGTATACGTGAATAGTAACTCCGGCACAAAAAGTTCCAAATTTGATAAAAAAGTTAACCAATATTCCGGCATAATGATATTGAAGAAAAAATATCATTTGAGAAGAAAATAACATCCCTTACCTCAAAATAGCGGTACTTCTGACTGAATTTCGGTATAGTGCTGACAGAAACTCGCACCGTATAGCAACACTCAAAGTATACTCACAAGAATACGCTCGATAATATAGAGAGAGAAAGAGAGAAAACTTTAATTCTGGTGTGATTTTCAATTCTAACTTAGCCCTCTATTTATAGGAAAATGTTAGAACGCCAAAGGAGACTAAATTAATAAAATATATTATTATTTATTCAAAATTCTTACCCACATGTTTTGAAAACTCTAGCATGCCTTCTTTGGTCAAAAACATCAGCCACCCATGTGTCAACAACCACAAAAACGTTTTTCTTATATAAAATAATTAAAACTTCCAAAAATCAATTATTTCGGAACTCCGAAACTTCAATAATTCATGATAAATAGCCCTTTTGTCAGAAAATTCGAATCTCGCAACTTTTTATAGGAAATTCAATTCTCTACTACTTTGCAGAAGAAAATATTTCCAAATTCCAATTAGAAATTTACCAAAATCCACAAACGGGCGATTTTACAGTCTATACTCAATTTTCGGTCAAGAATTATGTCCACCGACACACAAAACATATGTTAAACATTTAATGCCACAAAAATACTCTTCCTTCTCATATTCTCATATATCCCACATTCATTGTAAAATATCACCGTTAATATATTATTAAAATAATATATTTAAATGAATTATTTTATCAGAAAAAGAAAAAATATTAATTTTCAACAATTGTCACATTAAAAATTTTCTCCATCTATATCCACATAAAATAAATATTTTCTTTATCATAATAATCAATAATTAATTATGAAAAATAATATTACAGAATCACAGTCTTGACAACCAGGCCGTTCCCAGGATAGAGGGGGCTTTCCAATAAGGATTTCTCCTTACTGGCGCGCAATTAGATGACCAAACCTCTCCTTGACAGAACTTTCTAGACATTGCCAATAATGTTATCTGATAATATTATTCAAATAATGTGAATTATTGATCTGATAATGGAAAATACTGTGAAATGACAATTATTGAAACAATAATAATATAAATATCAACGCAGCAATTATTGAATCAATAAAGTAATGAACAGTAATTCCTGTAGCAATTATTGAGTAGTGCCTTCTTACGTAAGGATTAATAATTCAAAATATTGTGCAATACCGTGTGCTACTGTGCAACAACGCGTATTACTGTATTTTAACCACCGGGTATTCCAACAGTGTAAACGGTGACAACTACGCCGTTATTTTTAAACAACTTATATTTGTCGTTTTCTTCCTCCAATCGCTTTCCGTTATGGGGCCCACACATGGCTGCGCCGTCGTACGAATATTCCCCGACAGTACGAATATTCCACGACCAAACGAATATTCTCCGACAACAATGAATATTTTATAACCACTTGCTTATTTTGAAATATTTGCGTATTTTACCCATAACTATCCACATTAATCAAATCAACCCTTACTATTCAAAATAATAATTAAAGGAAATTAAATTTCATTTATTAATTATTTGGGGTCTTACAACAGTATTACGCGTGGTTGCATAGTAGCACATGATATTAATTATTGATGCTTACGTGAGAAGTCACTCAGTTGGTGTCGAACCAATTGTCGTTTCGCATTATAGGCGTTAAACCACTTGTTGTTTCACATTACAAGCGTCAAACCACTTGGTGTTTCACATTACAGACGTCAAACCACTTTTCTTTTCACATTACCAATCGTCAAGCCGCTTACCTTTTCACATTGCAAGGGCTAAGCTAGAAATCTTCTATAAATAGAGGCCTAGTTCTTCATTATTTTTAACGAATTCATTCAAGCTATAGAGAGAGAAAGTATAGAGAGAATAAGAGAGAAAGAAGAAGAGTATTCTGTTACTACACTATTGCAGTATTCAATCTCCTACTAAGGTAGGGGATATTATTTGTTGTACTCGTAAGAGGTGTTATTTCCTTTGTATTCATGAAGAGAACTTTTGTTATTTCATTCTTTATTATTCTGTTGGAATAACCTGTATACGCGGACTATCCTATACTTGGTGAAATTTTTCTGTTATTCCATTATTTATTATTATGTTGGAATAACCTGTCTATGCGAAGTACTACATACATGGTGAAATTCTTCTGTTGTTCCATTATTTATCATTCTGTTGGAACATCCTGTCTGTGCTTTACGCATGACCTGGTTCCATTATTTATTATTCTATTGGAATATCCTGTCTGTGCTTTTACGCATGACCTGGTTCCATTATTTATTATTCTGTTGGAATAACCTGTCTGTGCGGTCTATCGCATGCTTGGTGAATTCTTTTGTTATTCCATTAGTTAATATACTTAGTTGGTTAAAGCTTTGACTTCTATACTCCATGAAATTAGTGGAATATTCTTGATATTTGCGCTTCATCCAATATCTTTTCATGAAAATATTCTTCTGAGCATTCTTGAATTTTACACCACAAAGCAGTATAATGTTGACAATTTGGACGTTATTGGTTCCTGGATAAATTAATTCTTGAATTTGTTTTATTGAATTCCTATATCATTATTATCACCCTCATGTTTATATTATGTTGAAATTCATATGTGGCCTGTAGTGCATAGATGGACTTGGTATGATTATGACCAGGGATCATTCGGTATAATCATGACCGTAATGTTACAAATGATGTGGTAAAAGTCCTCATTGGCTCGTAGTGCGTTGATGGACAGTTGTTGGCATGATCATGACCATTGATGAAAACACGAATATCCTTGGCTCGTAGTGCATGGATAATTTGTGGTTGTGATACTAATGAATATCCTTGGCCGTAGTGCAGGGATGATGTGGATTATATATTAAGCTGAGTCTCAGCGATAAAAGTATTGAAAAACCTTTTAAATCATAGAAGATAGTAGATTTTATTCTCTACTTGAATAAATTGTGTTTTTGGTTCAGGTAATTAGTCAAATCCATTCTCATAAAGAAGTAACACCGACCCTGGGATAAAGCCCAAGGTGCCCGGATTTTAAGCCTACAAAAATTGACACATTTTAGGGCCCCCAAGAGGTATTTGTATTATATATATATATATATATATATATATATATATATATATATATATATATATATATATCCAAACAAAAGAGTTTAGCTCACGTCAGTTTAAAATTAAAAGCCTTGAAAATATTTACCCAATGAAATAGGCCCAAATCTCAATGGCAGACTTGTATACTTTGGTATTGATGATCTTTTGTTCAATGAAAGTTTTTAGTTTTTTAGGGTTCTTTACACAAGGATACAACAAATAGAAAGTAATTACAAGAATAATGCATCAACTAAATACTTACAAAAAAAGTATAATTAGAACCCATATTACAAAAATAGTAGAATTAACATTATTAAGAAAACCTAAATCAAGGACAAATAATTTCCATAATTTGTGACGGCCCCAAAATAGGCATACAACACTCATTCTGAGTCGCCAAATACATGGTACATAAAACAAGCTACAACTTCAATAATACAATTGTCGTGCAAAATACGACAACACATACTGTGAGTTTCAATACAAATATTGTCTTCTAGACAATATCCACACTCAAATAAGTCCTCATTACAATTATTCAAACACTATTTTAAAGAAATAGTGAAGACTACTAAAATATCTTTCTAGAACCATCACTCCATACCCCCACTAGATCCTGCTATGTTCTCACCTCTTGAGAAGAAAAATGGAACAAAAAGAAAAAGGGTTAACTCAACTAGCCCAGTAAGAATATTATGACTAAGATAATATACAAAAAATTATCATTAGTCTTCAACAGGGAAAAATCTGATAAAATATAATAGACAACAAGTTTTAGATCAACAACTGCAGCGGAAACAGTAATCCATTAGAAGAGTCAAGTAGAGAAAGAATTTCACTATCTTCTAAGATTTAAAAGTCCATCATCAATATTTTATCCCTATAACAACAATCAATATATATCTTTAATCAAATATTCATCTTTGCACTACAGGCCAAAGATATTCATTTGTATCACCAGTTGGTCATGTTCATCTCAACACTTGTTCATCTTTGCACTACGGGCCAAAGATATTCATCAGTTAATCATTCATCTTTGTACTACAGGCCAAAGATATTCAGTAATATCATCATTTAGGACTGAGGATGATGAAAAATATTTTAAAGAAAACGAATCCAGTGAAGCAAAAGAACAAATATTAGGGATTCGTATTACAGTTTTATCCAAGTTCAATAATACTTCATAATAACCAATTTTGAAGTAGAATTTAAAAATAAAGATTAAAACATGGATACAATCAAAGATAGTAACCATAATAGACATTTTGGACAAAAAGAAGAAAATTTCATTTTTCGGTGAATAGTGCTGTATTCATGAATAGTTTCGTATACGTGAATTGTGTCGTATACGTGAATAGTAACCCCGACACAAAAAGTTCCAAATTTGATTAAAAGTTCAGACCAATATTTTGGTATAATGATATTGAAGAAAATATCATTTTAAGAAAAATATAACACCCCTTACCTCAAAATAATCGTATTTCTGACTGAATTTTGGATATAGTACTGACAGAAACTTGCACTGAATAACAACTCTCAAAGTATCAAAATACTTACTAAAATACGCTCAACAATATAGAGAGAAAGAAAACTTGTTTCTGGTGTGATTTTCAATTCTAACCTAAGCGTCTATTTATAGGAAAATGCTAGAACGCCATAGGAGATTAAAATAATAAAATATATTATTACTTAACCAATTCTCTACGCATGCTAATCAAGACTCAAGACCAGCCCCTCAATGCTAAAAATTTCAGCAGCCCATGTGTTGTCAAACAAGAGTGGGTCTCATCCATAATTTAATAAAAATCATTTTATTTTCCGAAACTTCAACAATTCATAAAAAATAGCCTGTTTATCAAAAAATACGAATTTTATGTCAATTCTGCCTGAAATCGAATTCTCTACAACTTTTTAGCTTTGAGTTTTTCCAAATTCCAAACATAAAATATCTGAAATCCACCAATGGATGATTTTTAATACCTTTACACAAAGAAAATACTGATAAAACACCTCAGCATTAATTCCTTCATTTTTATCCACAAAAAATAAATATATCCATCATTTATATCCACATAAAATAAATATTTCCTGATCATATAAATTAATGATTAATTATTCACAAATAATATTACAGAATTACAATTATGACAACCAGGCCGTTCCCAGGAAAGAGGGGGCTTTCCAATAAGAATTTCTCCTTACTGGCGCGCAATTAGATGACCAAACCTCTCCTTAACAGATCTTTTTAGACATTACCAATAATGATATCTAATAATATTATTCAAATAATATGAATTATTGATCTGATAATAGGAAATACTATGCAGTGATAATTATTGAAACAACAATAATATAAAATATCAACGCAGCAATTATTGAATCAATAAATTAAAATATTGAACAGTAACTAATGTAACAATTATTGAATAATGCCTTCTTACGTAAAGATCAATAATTCATCAATATTGTGCATCCACGCGTATTATTGTATTTTAACCACCGAGTATTCCAACAGTGTTAACGGTAACAACTACGCCGTTATTAATAAAAACTCAAACTTGCCATTTTCTTCATCTGACAGTTATTCCATTTTGGGGCCCACTAAAGACTGCGCCGTCGTACGAATATTTCCTGACAACAAAAATATTCCACGACCAAACGAATATTCCCCGACAACAATGATTATTTTATAACCACTTGCTTATTTTACAAAATTTTCATATTTCACCCATAACCAAAGTATTATACCAAATTAATACCTTATTACTCACAATAATAATTAGAGAAAATTTGATTTTATTCATTAATAAGTTGGGATCTTACAACCTCCCCTCCTTATGAAATTTCGTCCTCAAAATTGACGTATGTACCTGGTGTTTCGAAAAGGTGAGGATACCTCGCTTTCATTTCTGATTTCAACTCCCAGGTCATTTCTTCAATGGCATGGTTTCCCACAAAACTTTAACTTGTGGTATAACCTTGGTGCGTAGGACATGCTCTTTCCTATCCAAGATCTTAACAGGTACTTCTTCGTACGTTAAATCTTCGGCTATCTCGTCTAGTTCTAACGCAATAATATGGTTCGGGTCTTTCACATATTTACGAAGCATGGATATGTGAAAAACATTATGAACATGAGACATACTTGGAGGTAATACGAGTCTATAGGCCACATTTCCAATTCGGTCAAGAATCTCAAATGGACCAACAAATCGTGGATTGAGCTTTCCTCTCTTTCCAAATCTTGTAACTCCCTTCTATGGAGCAACACGTAACAATACATGATCTCCAATATTAAACTCCAAGTCCTTTCTATGAAGATCAGCATAATTTTTTTGTCGATCTTGTGAGGTTTGAATACGTTGTCGAATCATTTGGATCTTTTCTGTAGTCATGCATACTAATTCTGGTCCCAACAACATTGCTTCTCTCACCTCGTCCCAGCATACTGGAGAACGACACTTTCGTCCATACAACGCCTCAAATGGAGCCATGCCTATACTTGCTTGATAACTGTTGTTGTAGGAGAATTCCACCAGTGGCAAGTACTTATCCCAACTTCCTTTAAAATCTAGGACACAAAGTCTTAATAGATCTACAAGGGTTTGAATAGTCCTCTCTGATTGTCCGTCCGTTTGAGGATGGTATACTGAACTGAATCGCAAATCAATGCCCATAGATTTCTTCAAGCTAACCCAAAATTGTGAAGTGAATCTTGGTTTACGATCCAAAAATATGGACACTGGCATGCCATGCAATCGCATAATCTCATTCACGTACATACGAGCAAGACATTCAAGGAAATAAGTCTCACGTATCGGGAAGAAATTGGCAGACTTGGTTAATCTATCAACAATAACCCAAATCACATCTATGCCTTGAGAAACTTTTGGAAGACCTGTAACAAAATCCATAGTAATGTGTTCCCACTTCCATTCCAAAATCTCGAGTGGTTGCAGTGGACCCTTTGGCACTTGATGCTCCGCCTTTATACGTTGATAGGTGAAACACCTCGAGATAAACTCCGCGATCTCTCTCTTCATATTGTTCCACCAAAATGTATGTCGAATATCATGATACATTTTGGTACTCGCAGGATGGATTGCAAACGGTGTGTTGTGTGCCTCCATTATGATTCTATGCTTCAAATCAGAATCGTTAGGAACACAAAGTCTGGAGTTGAATCGAAGTATTCCTTCTTCATCGATTCTTACTTCTGGAATAGTACTTTCTTGCACTTTCTTCTTCATACGCATCAGCTCCAGGTCCGTAGCTTGAGCAGCTTTAACTTTATTGATTAAAGTCGGTTCTACTCGTATATTCACCATCATCATATGTGTCCATGGAGTCTTTAATTCTACCTCTATCCTTTGCAATTCATACAGAATGGGCCTTTGCATTGACAATATCGCACTCGTACTCGCATATGATCTTCTACTCAATGCGTCAGCTACTACGTTCGCTTTTCCAGGATGAAATTGAATAGTGTGATCGTAATCTTTCAATAGTTCAAGCCAACGTCGTTGCCACATGTTGAGTTCTTTTTGGGTGAAGAAATATTTAAGGCTTTTATGGTCCGTATAAATCTCCACTTTCTCCCCATACAAGTAATGTCTCCAAATTTTCAATGCGAAAACGACTGTTGCCAACTCTAGATCATGAGTAAGATAATTCCTCTCATATTCTTTGAGTTATCGTGAGGCATAGACTATGACTTTCCCATGTTGCATGAGAACACATCCCAACCCTTTGCCTGAAGTATCGCTGTAGATAACAAATCCATCCGCACCAGATGGTATTGCCAGAACAGGTGCCGAAATGAGTCTCCTCTTGAGCTCTTGGAAACACTTCTCGCATTCCTTGCTCCATACAAATTTTGTATCCTTCCGAGTCAACTGAGTTAACGGAGTAGCGATTCGAGAAAATCCTTCCACGAATCTCCGATAATAACCAGCTAAACCCAGAAAGCTACGCACTTCAGTCACTGACTTCGGTTGCTCCCAACTTTGTACTGCTTCAATCTTCGCCGGGTCAACAGACACTCCATGTTTTGACACCACGTGCCCAAGGAATGCTACTTCTTCAAGCCAGAACTCACATTTCTTCAGTTCAGCATAAAGCTTGTTTTCACGAAGCCTTTCAAGTATCAGGTTCAAATGGTGCTCATGATCTTCACGACTTTTGGAATAGATGAGAATGTCATCAATAAAGACAACAACTAACTGATCCAAATATTCCTTGAATACTCGGTTCATCATATCCATGAAAGTAGCTGGAGCATTAGTCAATCCAAAAGACATGACTAAGAATTCATAATGCCCGTACCGAGTTTTGAAGGCAGTCTTTGGAATATCCTCAGTTTTAATCTTCAGTTGATGATATCCAGAATGAAGATCGATCTTTGAAAAGAATTTTGCTCCTTGCAACTGGTCGAACAAGTCATCAATGCGAGGTAATGGATACCTATTCTTGATGGTGACATGGTTTAATTCTCGGTAGTCAATACAAAGTCGCATACTCCCGTCTTTCTTCTTTACGAATAAAATAGGAGCACCCCAAGGAGATGTACTAGGACGAATGAAACCGATGTCTAACAATTCCTATAGTTGGACTTTTAACTCCTGAAGTTCAATAGGAGCCATTCGATATGGGGTTTTAGAAATGGGTTTTGTACCCGGTTCAAGGTCAATAAAGAATTCAACATCACGTTCTGGGGGTAGACCAGGAAGCTCTTCAGGAAATACATCAGGAAATTCTCTAACAACAGAAATATTATTCAAATCTGACTTGTCTTTATTCAAATCCATAACATGGGCTAAGAAAGCTTGACATCCGTTTTTTAATAAACGAATAACATTATGGCTTGATATGACAGTAACTGATTTTAGTGGTTTAGTTGTTAGAATTCGTATGATAGGTTGGTTAGGAATATGAAAACTAACAACCTTACGAAAATAATCAATTTTGGCATGATGAGTGGTTAACCAATCAATTCCTAAAATCACATCAAAAGCAAGTATCTTTAAAGAGACAAGATCAATAGGTAATGTGATAGTGCCAACTTGGATCATGCAAGATTTATAAACTGTAGATGTAAAGAAGGTTTCACCTAACGGAGTTTCAACAGATAAGTCAAAGTCCAATTTCTCCGGAGTCAAGTTTAAACGTTGAGCACAAGAAGGAGAGATAAAAGAATGGGTAGAACCGGTATCTAGTAAGGTATAAACTTCACAAGAGTTCAAGATTAGCTTACCCGTGATCACCTCGTTCGGGTTCCTCACGTTTTGGCCAGTCACGACAAATGCTCTTCTAGGAACCGCTGATTTTGACTTATCCGGGACAACCCTTGGAGTCACCATCCCCATTGAACTTGGTTTTGCTACAGAACAATCCCGAGCTATGTGGTCTTCCTTTCAACATTTATAACATACCTTGGATTGTTGTGGACAGTTTGGGCTGATATGTCCCTCTTTCCCGCATTTGTAACATCTAACTGGCGGTCGTTCTCCTCCCCTAGAATTTGTTATTGGTGCTGGTGCTGATGTCTTTCCGTCATTGTTGAATCTCTTCTTTCTGAAATTTCCACTTGACTCACCTCACTTATTATCATGGCCACGATGACCACCAGAGTGGTTACAGCCTTTGTTCGTATTTTTCCCTCCTCGTTGGTTATCACCGCTCTGATGTCTGCCTTCACCGGTATGACCCTGGTTGTGGTCCCTCAGTTGAACATACTCACTATCTCGCTCTAATAATTGAGCCCTGTTGACAACATCTGAATACAGAGAAAATTTATGAGAAATAAGGTATTGACGAATCTCGGGTTTTAGATCTCTCATAAACATCTTTGTCATTCGTTCCTCATTCTCTACCAAATGAGGTGCAAACCTGTATAACTAAGCGAACTTCGCCTCGTACTGGGACACCGTCATGTTGTTTTGTTCCAGTCTGATAAACTCTACCTCCTTCATATGACGAATACTTTCAGGAAAGTACTTGTCATTGAATAGTTTCTGAAACGTTTCCCAAGACATGCTGAGTGCGGCTGGCTGGGTACGCTTCACAGACTTCCACCAGTAGTCTGCCTCACCGTGGAACATAAAGGTGGCGAATGAAACCTTTTGTTCCTCCGTGCATCCCAAGACATCGAATATCTTGGTAATTTGCTTGAACCACGTTTCCGCTATGATCGGATCCGGTTTTTCCTTAAATTCGGGTGGTCCCAACTCTTTGAACTGCTTGGCTGTGACAAGCCGCGCATTGCTAGCATTTCCACCCGTATTCTGTGCACGAGTTTCCCTCGTCTGGTTTTGCATGAACTGTAAAAAGCTCCTAAACATTTCATCATTCATCGTTTGCTCAGTAGTGTTGTTTACAGGAGGAATATTGTCTTCCTATTGCACGTTCTCCTGGTTTGTGACTAAAGGTTGTTCCATAGTCTCATACACTCCATTGTTAACGTTCTCAGCAGCCATTCTTAAATACTGCCATAAAATAAAGGTTAATTAAACAAATTAACATATCACATAATATCCCTATATTATGACCGACCAACAAATGAGCTTAGATAGGACACATTAGCGAAGGATTTACTCATTTCTCCCCTCCTAGTTCTATTCCCCGATCTCCGCCAGAGATCAAATTCCTAAGCTCTGATACCAACTGTGATGCCCCCAAAATAAGTATACAACACCCATTCTGAGTCGCCAAATACATGGTACATAAAGCAAACTACAACTTCAATAATACAATTGTCGTGCAAAATACGACAATATTTGTTTAAATACAAATATTGTCTTCTAGACAATATCCACACTCAAATAAGTCCTTATTATAATTATTCAAACACTATTTTATAGAAATAGTGAGGACTGCTAAAACATCTTTCTAGAACCATCACTCCATACTCCGACTAGATCCTGCTATGTTCTCACATCCTGAGAAGAAAAATGGAACAAAAGGAAAAGGGTGAGCTCAACTAGCCCAGTAAAGAATATTATGACTAAGATAATATACAACAAATTATCATTAGTCTTCAACAGGGAAAAATCTGATAAAATATAATAGGCAACAAGTTTTAGATCAACAACTGCAGCGGAAACAACAATCCATTAGAAGAGTCAAGTAGAGAAAGAATTCCACTATCTTCTAAGATTTAAAAGTTCATCATCAATATTTTATCCATGTAACAACAATTAATATATATCTTTAATCAAATATTCATCTTTTCACTACAGGCCAAAGATATTCATTTGTATCACCAGTTGGTCATGTTCATCTCAACACCTGTTCATCTTTGCACTACGGGCTAAATATATTCACTAGTTAATCATTCATCTTTGCACTACAAGCCAAAGATATTCAGTAATATCATCATTTAGGACTGAGGATGATGAAAAATATTTAAAGAAAACGAATCCAGTGAAGCAAAAGAACAAATATTAGGGATTCGTATTACAATTTTATCCAAGTTCAATAATACTTCATAATAACCAATCTTGAAGTAGAATTTAAAAATAAAATCAAAACATGGATACAATCAAAGATAGTAACCATAATAGACATCTTGGACCAAAAGAAGAAAATTTCACTTTTCGGTGAATAGTGCCGTATTCGTGAATAATGTCGTATACGTGAATAGTAACCCCGACACAAAAAGTTCCAAATTTGATAAAAAGTTCAGACCAATATTTTGGTATAATGATATTGAAAAAAATATCATTTTAAGAAGAATATAACACCCCTTACCTCAAAATAACCGTATTTCTAACTGAATTTCGGATATAGTGCTGACAAAAACTTGCACTGGATAACAACTCTCAAAGTATCAAAATACTTACTAAAATACGCTCAACAATATAGAGATAAAGAAAACTTGTTTCTGGTGTGATTTTCAATTCTAACCTAAGCGTCTATTTATAGGAAAATGCTAGAACGCTATAGGAGACTAAAACAATAAAATATATTATTACTTAACCAATTCTCTACGCATGCTAATCAAGACTCAAGACCAGCCCCTCAATGCTGAAAATTTCAGCAGCCCATGTGTTGTCAAACATGAGTGGGTCCCACCCATAATTTTATAAAAATCATTTTATTTTTCGAAACTTCAACAATTCATAGAAAATAGCCCGTTTATCAGAAAAATACGAATTTTATATCCATTCTGCCTGAAATCGAATTCTCTACAACTTTGTTGCTTTAAGTTTTTCCAAATTATAAACATAAAATATCTGAAATCCACAAACGGATGATTCACAAATAATATTACAGAATCACAATTATGACAACTAGGTCGTTCACAGGAAAGAGGGGGCTTTTCAATAAGAATTTCTCCTTACTGGCGCGCAATTAGGTGACCAATCCTCTCCTTAACAGAACTTTCTAGACATTGCCAATAATGCTATCTAATAATATTATTCAAATAATATGAATTATTGATCTGATAATAGAAAATACTGTGCAGTGATAATTATTGAAACAACAATAATATAAAATATCAACGCAAGCAATTATTGAATAAATAAAATAAAATATTGAACAGTAACTACTGTAACAATTATTAAGCAGTGTCTTCTTACGTTAGGATCAATAATTCATCAATACTGTGCATTCACGCGTATTATTGTATTTTAACCACCGGGTATTCCAACAGTGTTAACGGTAACAACTACGCCGTTATTAATAAAAACTCAAACTTGTCATTTTCTTCATCCGACAGTTATTCCGTTATGGGGCCCACTAATAACTACGCCGTCGTACGAATATTTTCCGACAACAAGAATATTCCACCACCAAACGAATATTTCCCGACAACAATAATTATTTTATAACCACTTGCTTATTTTACAAAATTTTCATATTTCACCCATAACCAAAGTATTATATCAAATTAATACCTTATTACTCACAATAATAATTAGAGGAAATTTGATTTTATTCATTAATAAGTTGGGGTCTTACATAATTAATAATTCAAATTCAAATATTTGGGATCTAACAACAAAAATAAAATCAAATTCAAAATAATAATTCAAATTTAAATATTCAAATTCAATCTTCATCTTCCTCACATACACTTTGAAATAATAGTTAATAAATAAATAAATAAAATATATGTACTGGATATTCAAAAAATTGTTAGCTAAATAACTGCAACAGCTTTCCAAAGACGGAATCTCCACCGCTACACTGTCGCTACACCGCCGCGAATCTCTGTTGTCCAAAATGCCAATGAGAATAAGAAGAAGATTCGCCCTACAAAAAGTTTAAAAATAAATAGATGTAACTTTTACTGTTTTGGAATTTTTTTATAACTATTTTGTTACTCATAAATAATAAAATGGTTACATTTGTATGAATGATTGGCTACCAACTGCATCACATTCAAACGAAATTTGTAACTTAATAAAATTGAATTGGTTACCTTGGTCTGAATGTTTGGCTACCAACTGCACTATGAAAAAATTGCAGGTGTGGATGTGAATCAGTTACTTTGGTATAAAGGTTTTGTTACCATGGTACGAAGGTTTGCTTATCTTGATCTGAAGGTTTGGTAACCAATTGTACTAAGAAAAAATTTAAAGTGTGGAGGTTGATTGGTTACTTTGATATGACAGTTTGGTTACCTTGGTATGAAGGTTTGGTTACCATCATCCAGGAAGCTTAGAATTTCTCTAGACAACATTCCAATTCCCTTCGCCATGCCTCTTCACATGCATGTTCTAGATTTGGGATAATGCAAAGGCAGGTGGTGGATGAATGCTGAAAATCATGAGAACAAACAAATATTATTAATATATATATATATATATATATATATATATATATATATATATATATATATATATATATGCTAGACATTATGATGAATCTGCTAAAGAAGAGGTAGGAGTTCAATATCTAAAGCATGCCTCTGCCTACCTGGGTGATTAGAAGTTTGAGTATCCCCTTCATTGTAAAGTTTGAATGCAGAGAATCACCACAATTTTCATCACCAATGGGATGAACCTTGAAAAACAGAATAAATTATTCAGATAACAGTGACGACGACGGAGGGCCAATTTGTGTTATTGTTTCTTTATATATATATATATATATATATATATATATATATAGAAAAATATGTTAAATGAAGAAAAAGGGTGATGACTAACTAATGCAGTTGTTATAGATGAGGAGAGAGAGAAGAAGCCCTAAATTAAGGAATCCTAATTGGCACTAATATTGTAAATAAATATAAAAATGTATAAATTGTGTTAACATTTTTGAGTACACTATTGTTGTAATTATTTCAAAATGTAATAGAATAAGTAATTTACCCTTTTTTATGTCTATCTTAATAGCAATTCGCAAAAGACCCATTTTTTCGTTGTCGCTTTAGGCCCTTAAAAACTCAGGACCGACCCTGTAAAGATGAAAAAAAAAGTTAGTTGACTCCATGGTACACCAATTAATACCATAATTACCATTCCAATGTCAACGTTGTCGATTAAATTAAATAAAATGATCATTGCACACCATATATTGTACCGTTTTGTTACTAACTAGTAATGTACGTGCCTAAAGGCACGACCTAACAAAAATCCTCCTCTCTCCCCCATTTCAACAATCCCACTTTTATTTCCTCTCCTCTCCTCCTTCCTCTCCCACCACCCTTTCCCCCAAATCAATTAGATATGAATCTAAATTGTCCTTGTGCATTCTCGCCCAAAAAAAATTAGAATGAATTTGAACTGTATTTGTGCTTTCTCGTCCAATTTTAAAATAGGTTTTATCTTATTAATATAAATTTTATTGCCTTTAACTTATAAGTATATGTTTGTAGTTCAAACGTAATATATGTGATTCATTTGAAGAAGGTGCAAATTATCAAACACTGTGACGCCCCCAAACTAAGGTACACATCACCCACTCTGGGTCGCTAGATACGTGGTAACAGAATTCAAATACAACTTAATAATACAACTGTCGTGTACAATACGACAAAACATAAACTGTGAGTTTGAATACAATATTATCTACTAGAGATTATACAAACTCAAAAGGAGTCCTTATTACAATTATTATCACACTATTTCACAGAATAGTGAGGACTACTAATGTTATCCTCTAGACCATCACCCCCGTTCCCCGACTCGTCCCAGCTATATTCTCATTTCCTGAAGAAAACAGTGAAAGGAAGGGTGAACTCAACTTGTCCAGTAAAAAATATTATGACTAAGATAATGCAGAATAAATTATTATTAGTCTCCAACAATGTTAACTGATAAAATATAATAGACATCAAGTTTAACTGCAGTAGAACAACAAGCCATTAAAAGAGTCAAGTAGAAAATAAAATCTACTATCTTTTATGATTAAAAAGATTTTTCATCACTGTTATCGCTGAGACTCAGCTTAATAAATATCTACATCATCGAATCACCCCTGCTCTACGACCAAGGATATTCTTTAGTATCACGACCACAATTATCCATGCACTACGGGTCAAGAATATTTGTGTATTCATTAATGGTCATGATCATGCCAACAACTGTCCATCAATGCACTACGGACCAATGAGAACTTTTATCACATCATTTGTAATATTACAATCATGATTACACCGAATAATCCCTGGTCATAATCATACCAAGTCCATCTATGCACTACAGGCCACAGATGACTTTCAACAAAATATAAACATGAGGACGATGACAATGATATAAGAATTCAATAAAAAATGTTCAAGAATTATTTTATCTAGGAATTATTAACGTCCAAATTGTCAACATGATATTGTTTTGTAGAGTAAAATTCAAGAATGCTCAGAAGAATATTCCATGAAAAGATACTGGATGAAGCGCAAATATCAAGGATATTCTACTAATTTCATGGAGTATAGAAGTCGAAACTTTAACCAACTGAGTATAATAAAGAATGGAATAACAAAAGAAATCACCATACATGCGGTACTTCGCATAGATAGGTTATTCCAACAGGATAATAATAACGGAACCAGTTCAGGCAAAATTTGCACCGACAGGATGTTCTAACAGAATAATAAAAACGGAACCAGGTCCGGTGTAAAACACACAAACAGGATGTTCCAACAAAATAATAATAAGACGGAACCAGGTCCGGTGTAAAACACACAGACAGGATGTTCCAACGGAATAATAATAAAGACAGAACTAGGTCCGGTGTAAAAAAACACGGACAAGATGTTCTAACAGAATAATAGAAGAATGTCACTAAGTATAGGGTAGACCGCCTATACAGGTTATTCCAACAGAATAATAAGAATTGGAATAACAACAGTTCTCTTCATGAATAAGAAAGAATAACACTCCTTACAAGTACAACAAATAATATTCCCTACCTTAAGAAGAAGCGTACTGGATATATAAGTAGTGAAGTAGCAGGATACTTTTTCTTTCTCTCTATAATTTATCTCTCTAGAGTTTCAGTGAAATTCGTAAGAAAATAATGAATGAATGAGCTTCTATTTATAGAAAAAATAGAATGCATAGTAACTACTCATGAACGTCGAGATTGATTTACTTTATCTAACGGTCCATATTTAAGCAAAATAAAAATATAATATATTCTATTTATAATATAATAAAATGAATAACTTTATAATGATTTTACTATGCAAAAACATATGTAGGCACTATCAAACACTATGAATAATAAAATATAATATATTCTATTATTGTCTAATAAAACAGATAGCTTTATAAAAGTATTCTGTTTTATATAAAAAGATTTTACTATACAAAATACTATGCAGGAACACTGATGGAACATTATGCATAAGAGAATAGAATATATTCTATGTATAAGAATAAACTTTATAAAAGTATTCTATTTTATATAAAAAAGATTTTTCTGTAGTATTACATTAATAATACCGAATAAAACCGAGTGAACGTATCACTTAAGCATCAATAATTAATACAGTGTGCTACTATGCAACCACGCGTATTACTGTACTTTTAACATTGGGTGTTTCAACTGTTAACGGTAAAACTTTTGCCGTTATTTTCATAAAGTATTTTGTCGTTTTCCTCAATCCGATAATAATTCCGTTGTGGGGTCTCACCAATAATTATGTCGTTGTACTAATATTCCCTGTTAAAACGAATATTCCCCCGACCAATTGAATATTATATAACAACTTGCGTACTTTTGCAAAATTTATAAATATTACCCACAACTATTATATCAATTCACTCCATAATATTCAAAAATAATATTTATAGAAAATTCATCTTATTCAAAAAGTTGGGGTTTTACAACTCTCCCTTCTTATGAAATTTTCGCCCTCGAAATTAGGGTACGTACCTGGTATGTCGAAGAGGTAAGGATACCTTAATTTCATTTCAGATTCTAACACCCAAGTCATTTGCTCAACATCGTGGTTTCTCCACAAAACTTTGGCTTGAGGTATAACCTTGGTGCGTAGAATATGTTCCTTCTTATCCAAGATTTGAACAGGAACCTCTTCATACGTCAAACCTTCCCGCTATTTCGTCCGATTCCAACTCAATAATAGGGTTCGAGTCTTCCACATATTTACATAATATGGATATGTGAAAAATATTATGAACACCGAGACATACTTGGCGGTAAAGCGAAGTCTATAGGCCACAGTTCCTACTCGATCAAGGATTAAAAATGGGCCGATAAATCGGGATTGAGTTTTCCTCTCTTTCCAAATCCTCGTAACTCCTTTCCATGGAGCAACACGTAACAGCAAATGATCTCCTATATCGAATTCCACGTCCTTCGATGAAGATCAGCATAACTCTTTGTCAATCTGTGAGGTTTTATATGTGCCGGATTGTTTGAATCTTTTTCTGTTGTCATAACGTACCAACCCGGTCCCAACAACGTTGCTTCACCCACCTCATCCCATCATACTGGAGAACGACAATTTCTTCCATACAACGCTTCGAATGGAGCCATGCCAATACTTGCTTGATAACTGTTGTTGTAGGAAAACTCCACCAATGGTAAGAACTTGTCCCAACTTCCCTTGAAATCAAGGACACAGAGTCTTAATAGATCTTCAAGAGTTTGAATAGTCCTCTCGACTGTCCGTCCGTCTGAGGATGATATGCCGAGCTAAATCATAAATCTGTGCCCATAGCTTTCTGCAAACTAACCCAAAATCGTGAAGTGAATCTTGGGTCTCGTCAGAAACTATGGATACTGGCATACCATGCAGTCTTAATCTCGTTTATGTACATACGAGCAAGATTCAAGTGTATAAGTCTCTCGTATCGGTAAGAAATGAGCAGACTTGGTCAATCTATCAACAATGACCCAAATCGCATCTATGCCTTGAGAAACCTTGGGAAGACCAGTAACGAAATCCATGGTAATGTGCTCCCACTTCCATTCTGGAATTTCAAGTGGTTGCAATGGACCTTTTGGTACTTGATGCTCCGCCTTGACTCGTTGACACGTTAGAACCTTGAGATAAACAGCGCTATATCTCTCTTCATATTGCCCCACCAAAATGTATGTCGAAGATCATGATACATTTTCGTACTCCCAGGATGGATTGCAAACGGTGTGTTGTGCGCCTCCATCATGATTTTATACTTTAAATCAGGGTCGTTAGGAACACAAAGTCTGGAGTTGACTCGAAGTATTCCTTCTTCATCGATTCTTGCTTCCGGCATCGCACCTTCTGTACTTTCTTCCTCATACGCATCAGCTCGGATTGTAATTTGAGCAGCTTTAATTTTATCAATTAAAGTCGGTTCTACTCGTATATTTGCCATCATCACGTGGGTCCCTGGAGTCTTTATCTCTATCTCCATCCTTTGCAAGTCATACAAAATGGGCCTTTGCGTTGACAATATTGCACTCGTACCCGCATATGATCTTCTACTCAATGCGTCAGCTACCACGTTCGCTTTTCCAGGATGGTATTGGATGGTATGATCATAATCTTTCAACAGTTCAAGCCAACGTCATTGTCGCATGTTGAGTTCCTTTTGAGTGAAGAAATATTTGAGGCTTTTATGATCCGTAAAGATCTCCACTTTCTCCCCATACAAGTAATGCCTCCAAATTTTAAGTGCGAAGACAACAACTGCTAATCTAGGTCATGGTAGGATAATTCCTCTCATATTCTTTGAGTTGTTGTGAGGCATAGCTATGACTTTCCCATGTTGCATGAGAACACATCCTAACCCTTTGCCCGAAACACTGTAGATGACAAATCCCTCCGAACCAGATGGTATTGTAACAGGTGCTGAAATGAGTCTCCTCTTGAGTTCTTGAAACTCTCTCACATTCCTCGCTCAACCGAACTTTGTATCTTTTCGAGTCAGCTGAGTTAGTGGAGTAGCGATTCGAGAAAACCCTTCTACGAATCTCCGATAATAACCAGCTAAGCGAGAAAGCTATACTTCGGTCACTGATTTAGGTTGCTCTCAGCTTTGAATAGCTTTAATCTTTGCTGGGTCAACTGATATTCCATGACTTGATACCATGTGCCCAAGGAATGCTACTTCCTCAAAGCCAGAACTCACATTTCTTCAACTTGGCATAAAGCTTGTATTCACGAAGCTTTTGGAGTATCAGCCTCAAGTGTCTTCATGATCTTCACGGCTTTTGGAAATATGAGGATGTATCAATAAAGACGACCACAAAATGATCCAAATATTCCTTGAATACTCGGTTCATCATATCATGAAGGCAGCAGGAGCATTAGTCAATCAAAGGACATGACTAGGAATTCATAATGCCCGTACCGAGTTCTGAAAGCCGTCTTTGGAATATCATCGGTTCTAATCTTCAATTGGTGATATCCGGAACGAAGATCAATCTTTGAAAAGAATTTGGCTCCTTACAACTGGTCAAACAGGTCATCAATACGTGGCAATGGGTACCTATTTTTGATGGTGACATGATTCAACTCCCGATAATCAATACAAAGTCACATACTCCCATCTTTCTTCTTCACGAATAGAACAGGAGCACCGCAAGGAGAAGTACTAGGACGAATAAAGCCAATGTCTAACAATTCCTGCAGTTGAGTTTTAACTCCTGAAGTTCAATAGGAGCCATTCGATATGGGGATTTAGAAATGGTTTTGTACCGGGTTCAAGGTCGATACAAAATTCAATTTCACGCTCTGGGGGTAGGCCAGGAAGTTCTTCAGGGAATACGTCAGGAAATTCATTAACAATAGAAATATTATTCAAAACTGACGTATTTTTGTTTAGATCTGTGACATGAGCTAAGAAAGCTTGACATCCGTTTTTCAATAAAGAATAGATTTATGGCTTGAGATGACAGTGATTGATTTTAATGGTTTGGTTGCTTGAATTCGCATAATAGGTCGATTAAGAATATGAAAGCTAACAACCTTAAAAAAATCAATTTTTGCATGATGAGTAGTTAACCAATCAATCCCTAGAATTACATCAAATGCAAGTATTTTTAATGCAATAAGATCGACAGGTAATGTGTGGGTACCAACTTGAACCAAAAGACTTATAAACCGTGGATGTAATGAAGGTTTCTCCAACGGAGTTTCCACAGATAAGTCAAAGTCTAATTTCTGGAGTCAAATTTAATCGTTGAGCGCAAGTAGGAGAAATAAAAA
>JAINUV010000636.1:0-48994 GCA_020205505.1 Panax japonicus
GGGAATATTTATTTTAACAGGGAATATTCGTACGATGGCACAATCATTGGTGGACCCCACAATGGAAGTATTGTCGTAGTTAGAAAATGACATAATTATCTTTTTATAAAAATAACGGCGATAAACTATTGAACTACCCGGTAGTAAAACTACAGTAATACGCGTGGTTACATAGTAGTGCACGGTATTGATTAGTGATGCTAACGTGAGAAGTCACTCAGTTATACTCAATTATTGCTACAGGAATTGTTGCATAATATCTCTCATATTATTGATTCAATTATTGTCACAGTATCATCTGCATAATATTTATTATTATTAAATCAATAATTGAGACGATACAATTGTTCATTATTATTTGTAATATTGATAATGTCTAGAAAGTTCTGTCAATAAGAGGTTTGGTCACCTAATTGCGCTCCAATATGGAGAAATCCTTATCAGAAAGCCCCCTCTTTCTTGGAAATGATCTGGTTGTTAAATATTGTGAGTTATAATATTAATGATGAATAAGTTCGTATTGATTAAAGATGAAATTGATATTTTTATTGTGTTGGGATTATTAGTGTTAATGGAAATCGACATTTATTTCGATAATAATTGATGTCTGGAGGTTATATTGATCAATCGGGTAATTAATCAGATAAATGAGTAATTAATTGCTATTAATTCACATGCTTATAACTATTTGTTCACATGTGTGTACTATTGATTCACATGCATGTACTATTAGGGGAGGTGGTGCAAGATTGATAATACTTGCATGACTAAATTAAAAATAGAGGTATAGATGAAGATACTATACCATACCTATTTTTTCACATGTGTGTACTATTGATTCACATGAATGTACTATTGATTCACATGATGTAATATTAGGGGATGTGGTGCAAGTTTAATAATACTTGCAGGATTAAATTAAAAATGAAGGAAAAGATGAATGTTATATTGTAATATTTCGAGCCCCCAAAACGTGCAATTATTGAAACTATTTTTAATATAAATAGAAGTTAATTCTTCCTTCATTCTCACCAATTCACTAAGACTCACAAGAGAAATTATAGAAAGAGAAGCTAAAGAGAGAGAAGCTTTAGAGAAAAGTAGAAGAGAAGTCTGCTACCCTCACTATTCCAGTATTCAGTTCTTCTTCTGAGGTAAGGCATATATTTTATTCACTATTCATAGGAATAATATTTTCTTCCATACTCTGTAGTATGGAGTAATATTATTCCGTCTCGTATTCCTGATTATACCCCTCATTTTGTTAAAGTGTTGCTTCTATACTCCGTGAAATTAGTAAAATATCCTTGAAATTTGCGCTTCATCTAGTATCATTTCACAAGGATATTTTCTACACATTCTTGTTAAATTTTAAGTTTTTCATGCCGGATTACTGTCCATGAGTAGTACTCATTTTTATGGTACTATCACAAAGTATTATTCACGAGTACTATTCATAAAGTAATATCACCGGGGTACTATTCTGAAGTACTATTCGCGGGGTACTATTCACTCGGTACTATTCACCTGGGAATTATTCATGACAAAAATTGATTTATTTACTGTCCAATCATTTTTGATACAATATTATTCTTGAATTTTACTCAACAAAGCAGTATCATGTTGATAATTTGGACAATTATTGAATTCTGGATAAATTAAGTTATAATCTTAACGTTTATCATTTGCTTTCTTTTAATTGATTCTTATTCATTGTCATCATCCTCATGTTTATATGTGAAAAAGTCATATGTGGCTTACGTGCATATATATACTATTGATTAGTATGATTATGACTAAGGATTATTCGGTATAATCATGACCTTAATGTTACAAATGATGTGGTAAAATCTTCATGGCCTGTAGGTATTGATGGACAGTTGTTGGTTAATTATGACCAGGGATTATTCTATATAATCATGACCCTTGATGATTACATGAATATCCTTAGGCTCGTAGTACAGGGATGATTCCGATGATGGTGGTTTATTTATTAAGCTGAGTCTCAGCGATAAATTAATGATAAACTTTTTAAATCATAGAAGATAGTAGATATCATGCTCTACTTGACTCTTCTAATGGATTGCTTGTTCCGCTGCAGTAAAACTTGATGTTTATTATATTTTATCAGTTTAACACTGTTGAAGGCTAACGATAATTTATTCTGCATTATCTTAGACATAATATTTTTTAATGGGCTAGTTGAGTTCACCCTTTTACTTTCATTGTTCTCTTCAGGAAATGAGAACGTAGCTGGGACTAGTCGGAGAACGGGGTGACGGTCCAGATGTTTACATTAGTAGTCCTCACTATTCAGTAAAATAGTGTGATAATAAATGTATTGAGGACTCCATTTGAGTTTGAATACTTTCTAGAAGATAATATTCGTATTAAAACTTTCAGCTACGTTTTGTCGTACTGTGTAAAAGAACTTTGTATTTAAATTTTGTACCATGTATTTGGCGACTCAAGATGCGTGAGGTATACATATTTTGCGGGCGTCACAGACACTATCTTCTCAGAGAGGTGTGAGTTCTTCTTCTTCATGTGTAGTAGAAGGCAGCCTTGCATATCTCATTCTAGCTGAAGTCATTAAATCTTCCTGTATCGTAGAAATGAGTATCTTCAGGGTTGATCATTCTACGATCCTTTGACAGCACTACGAACGTAGTCTTCCTTGTTAGCTTGTACTTATGGAGTTCTGCTCCCGTAATTAGTTCCTCATGTTTGATGCTCGATGATCCTCTATGGTGAGCTTCCTTGAGGATTCTTTTCTTATGACATGCTTTGCATGATTAAGCATACAAGACCCTTTCCATCTTTGTTTGAATTGCATGCTTCCATATAAAGATCAACAGCCATGTGAGCTTCATTCAGATTAGCTCAGCAGGTCTTCAAAGACAGGCTTTGACATATAGGAATTTTATCAGAATCAATTCTAAACAGTCTTAAGCCTTCTGCTGGTTGAATCTTTCTTGATTGAAGTCCTCTCCTTCAGCATTCCTTAGTTTGGCCAGATAGACCAGGTACCTGTAGGTTAGATACATTTCTATTTTTGGTACCCATAATTAAATGGGTCTTGGTAGGTTAGTTTTCTAAATCCATGTTACTCATATATTTGAATAATCATCATATTGATCACCAACAGTCATATCCATGTATGTAACTAATTTAGATAATACATTTTAAGATGCATGATGGTGATTGTGTGTAAGATTTGCCATTTTAATAAACCACTCTTTTTCTTTGATGGTTTCATCATTTGCTTGGTTATGCTCACAGAGTTTAAATGTTCGCAGAGTGAGAATCAACTCTATGACTTATTTGTATCTGGTTGATTCATTGAGGTGATCAGTTTCTACAAATCTTCAAAATACTCTTATAGAACTGATCATACTATGTGTGTTATTAAACACTTAGAACATAGGTTTGTACATACATACTAACCCATCAGCAAAGATTACTCCACATACGATTAATTTAACCTTTGATATTCTTATGACCCATTTCAGATTTCTTTAAAGATATCATCTTCAACCTAAATCTTGGATGGATAGAAAGTTTGTAAGCATTTGAGTTTCCAACTTCAGTGTACTTTCTCTCTTCACCTTTTTAGGTAGATTATGATTCCTTGAAAGAATATTGTTATAGTTCATAAGGTGGTTGTTGATCGATTTCGCAATCAATGAATACGTGCAAGTATACACGGTCAACAAGTAATAAAGTGAAAGTAGAGTATCGTTCCCACGAGGAATTATTTAATAAAAATCACCAAGTACTAATTCTTAACCAAACTAATTATATTTAAACAATCTCAAATTGTGATTCTTCTAATTAAGAAAACTAAATTAACTAATTAAAACTAAGATTTTAACGAATAAATTCAAATAAATAAAGATTAAGACTTCAATATCCCCAATTATGAATTATAAATCAATTATCCAATTATCCCAATTATTATGTCTACTGAATTGTTAACAGGAATTCTCAAATACCAAAAGTCCTTTTCCAAGTGATCAATTGCCTTCTATTTAATCCAGATTAATCTTGCTATATTCCTATGCAAAATAATTGAATTAAACTCTTTCAATTCCCAATTCCTTATGTGTTACATGCGGTGAACAGATATTTCCATTCAATTCACAAACCTAATTATTCACTTTGCAAATAACTAAGTCACATGATATCATGCCCAGTTCTAACCCTAGAATTCCTCTTCCAATTCCTTCTAGAGTAACAAAGTAATTACTGATCAGATAATTAAGCAATAAGCACAAGACAAGATAAACAACTCACTTTAACATAAATAACTGGAATATAATGAATAACTAATTCATAGCCATAAAAAGTTCAATTGAAATCTTAATAAAAAAAGTTAGTTCATAATTAATGAATGGAAACCAAGAATCCACAACTGAATAGACATTAAAAGATAAAAGTAAGATGAGAGAAGAGAATAGAATCTGTTGTCAGCAAATCTGATGCTCCCCTCTTGCTCTTGCTCTTGCTCTGGATCTTCAATGGTCTCCAAGTTGCTTCAATCTCCAAAATTAATAAAAACTAGGGTTAATGTTCTAATCTAATGGAGTGTATCTCTAATCTAAGCTATGTATTCTCCAAGCTAAGCTATGTAATCTTCAAGCTAAGCTATGTAATCCCCTCTTATTTTATGCCTTACATCATGTATTTATAGGTTGCAAGTCTAATTTTGAGTTTAGGAACAATCTCAATCCAATTTGGAGTCAAAAAGGTGTCAAAATTCTCCCAAAACGCGTCCAGGCCCGCACCAGGCCCTTCCCCAGCGGCCCGGCGCTGGGCACGGCGCTGGCATTCTGCCCCCCAGCGCCCCGGCGCTGGAAATACACTAGAAATGGGTGCCCCGGCTCTGGTCAAAAAGTCAACATTTTCTGCTCCGACGTCCTTTGGGAAAACGGCCATAACTTCTTCGTCCGAACTCCGATTTAGATGATTCAAGATGATCCGGAAAGAGGAAAAGTAGATCTACAACTTTCATGCTTGAAGTTTTTCGAAATATTGTCCGGAGCTATAGTCAAATTGGCTCTGAAGTGACTGATGTGTACCCGAACGTCAATCCATGCAACTTTTGTTCCAAATCCTATAAAACAATATAAAACATGATTGAATAGACACAAACACATAAAAACATCCTAAAAGACTTGAGAACAACAATAATTTAAGCCCGAATGTACCCAATTCATGTGTATAAAACTCACTCATCAGTGGTGCAACATGATGTACATATTTATATTAGCAAAGAACCGTACCCTTCTACTGTCAGTTTCTTAACAGTCATTTAGCTTCGATATACTGAGATTAGGCAATGATGTGAATAGTTTTTCATTTGCTCCTGACAGCTTGTTGCTCCAGTTATCCTTCAATAAATCATTCGTGGTCTTGAATATGTGAGCTAAGAGAATCTTGGCATCTTTAGTTCTTTGACATCCTTGAGTCCACAAGGTTTACATTCAGCTACTGGTTGGCCAAATACATATTTTAGAAGTTCTTCTTTCTTCTCTAGATAAGCATTTCTTAGCATGTATGGCCTTTTCATCTTTCAGGCTGGTGGATGTTTGACTCTTTCTTGTTGATGTCTCTTGAGCTTTCTCGACTGTTCTTCAGACTACAAGATTGGCTGCAAGCAAGGATTGGTCTTGTTGATATGGTAATCAAGAACATGGACCAATCTGAGTAGCTTCAGAGGTATATACACATTTACCTGTACACAATATTTCTAATGTGTGAGCTCATCTGCATATAACAAATGACTTACTACTAAACCAAGTTTAGAACAGTGTTTGTGCCTATGATCAGACTGAAAGCGATTAGCTTTTGAATATAGCATGAGAACCTGCTCTGATACCAATTGTTAGTTCCCAGTTGGCACAATATAGATCTAGAAGGGGGCTTGAATAGATACTTTTTCTTTCAAATACTTTTCTCGTTTATTTTGTATTGCTAATGATTTAGCATATGACAAACATAAGAATCTTTTTAAGCACATCGAAATAAGTAAAAGATCCCCTTCATTGATATATTCATAATTATATGTACATTATTCTTAGAGTTAGTTCAGTGGTAAGCAGTTAATACATACATAGAACTTATAGCAATTAAGTACATAATGTAAATGACATAAAGTAAAAGACACAAGGTATTTTAAGTTGTTCAGAGACTCACGTTCCGAATCCACTCTTCTGCTTTCAACTAGCAAGATTTCCACTAAGGAAGGGCAGAACCCTGAATCACTAAGATTCCTTCGAGGCCAGCAACCTTGGGACTTCAGTTCATTGAGAACTCTTTAAGGCCTGCAGCCTTGGAACTTCATTTAGTCCCTCCGGACAAGGACCCCTCAGGCCCTGGCTTATTGTTGTTGATGTTGTTTATTTGTTTGAGGTGCTGCTAAGATGTTCTTTAAGCTCTTCATCTCTAAATGCTTAGCAGCTTGACGTGATCATCCTTGAGGTGCAGTTGAGTGTTGCATGATGCTCAGCTACTTCAGTTACTCAACCACTTTTGATGATCCCTTATTGAACTGCAGTGAAGATCATTCTTCTTGATACTTGATGGTTGTACATGATGAGTTTCTAAGATGACTGTAAGCACTTCTTCTAGGTACTTAGAAACTTTCTCATGCTTGACACCATGATGACGTTGATGATCTTCTTCCTTGATACTTGATGCCTTCTCATGATGGACTTGCTAAGATGACTGTAAGCTCTTATCTCTGGTACTTAGAGTCTTCCCATGATGGACATCAAGATGACATTGATGCTCTTTCTTCTCTTGACAGTTCAGAACACTCTTCTTGTAGTATAACTCTCACTTCTACATAGTAAAACTCTCACTTCTTCTTCTTACTCTGTTTATCTCAAAGTGTTCTTGGTGGATTGTAGAGTAAGCTTTCGGACCTTCATTGGTCACTCACTATTTTACATTATTTAGATCAGTCCACCATTTCTCCAAACTTAGCAACTCCAGCAACCTTTGATTTTTGAAGCTCTTGCTGATTTATACTCATTTGCAATCTTTCTGTTGTAATGTAGCCATTGGGAGCTATTTGAATTGCTTCGCGAATCTCAAGTTGTTTGGTGTAGACTGTAGATGTGACATGACATCCCCTTTTCTGACTTTATGACTTTCTGACTTTCTGAAACTGCAGTCTACTGTTTCACCTACCCCGTCAGAGATGTCACTTTGATGTCTCGGGCAGGTAGTCAACTTTATTTCCTTCTTCTGATTTTTCGATCAGAGATTGTCCTTTTGCATCAATGCTCTCAATAAGCTTTGTTCGAATATCAATCTTTAGGTTGAACCATTGCCAATGCTTCAATCTTCAGTAGTTCGAACTCTACGATTCCGATGCATGTCTTCTTGGACCTGATCGTAGTGTCTTGTTGACAGGTAGAGACAACATTACGATCTTGAAGGGTGTTCATTAGATCTTCAATGTAGAACACCTCTTCCTTCTCTTGTGCAGTACTTCAATACTTCTGTTTGCCTTGAATATTCTCAGATACTGATGGCATGACTCTTTGTTCTGGCCCCTACTGAATAGCAAGACACTTCAGATTTGTGGCGTGTTCAGCTCGCTTTCTCCTTGTAATCTCCCGTTCACTTATCATCAATGGGCTGACCCAATGCTTAATCACTTTAGCCTTGTTCTTTCGAGGTTGACCAATATCTTTGTTTACACTACATCAGTTCCATCTTTGTTTGGCAAACACTACGATCCTGGTTGCTTTGAAGATCGTTGTCTTCTATTTACTTGACAGCTATTGCACTTGCTGACTTTCCTTAGTTAGTTACTGAAGTCTTCTTCTGATCAGCTTGTGGAAGACTTCATCTCGAATGGCTTCATAACTCAATTTGGATGTTGATTGATTTGGTGCTTAGATCTTCTGTTAGCTTACATGCCATTCATTAAGTGCTTTCTGGTTTCTTTTAGGTGGGATGTATCTTTGCAGACCAACCAGAGGCTTCATTGCTTTGGATATTCTAGGAGTACTCAACTGTTGAGAATCGTGTTTGTTCTACAATTCTGCCTCAGCGTTGTGAGCACATCTGTTGAAGTCTTAGTTCTATACTCTACAATTCAGCTTTGGATGTGCAGACACTAAGACTCTGAGATCAGATCTTGACACTCTACGATTTCTGACTTTGTTCTCGTTGTCTTCATCTGATCTTGCTCGACTACGATTTTTGCCTTTAATATGATCAGTAGACTCTACGACTCTAAGTGTAGTCTATGATTCTTGACTTGACTTCGACATCAGTAGACTCTACGACTTCGAGTGTAGTCTACGATTCTTAACTTAGCTTCGGCAGATGCTCGGTCGGCTCGTAGGCATGCTGTCTCTACGATTCTAAACATGACTTCCTCAGCAAACTACGGCTCTGAGGAAGTTCTCCTCGACACATTACGATCCTTCCTCGTCTCTCCTGGCAGTCTACGAACTCCGAGATCTATTATCTTGCAGATTACAATTTTGCCTCAACAGCTCTCGAGTTTTCTTTGACTCTCCTGGAAGACTACGATTTCTGGTGCAGTGCTCGACGATCAGACAAGCCTATCTATTACATCATAAGATCAACCTAACAATCTTGATCTTTCTATGTTTATATTCCTTATACATCATTTCTTTTTAAGGACTTTACAAATCTATTTTGCTTATATAGGATCAACTTAACACATTTGATCAATTCATTCTAAGCCCTTGTACATATGTTTATATTATCTATCAAAAGACTTTACATCTTTTCTTAATGCAAGCATACTTTCATATTCATTCATATATATCATAATCAAATCATATATAAATAAAAATATCATTCACATTCTTATTCCTGACAGATTCTATCCATCATACTAACATCTTAACATACATATATATTACATCAAATTATTTACATTATAAGTTATTACTTGTTCTTCATGAGTTTATAACTTATAAAAGTATAAACTACTTATGATTTCATTTTACATGACTTATAATAGTTGAAGTCTTTTAACCATCATCCTTACACCTTCTTATCATACAAACTTCATTAATGAAAATATATGATAAGTTCTTACATGTTTTTCATAAGTTCATAACTTATATAAGTATAAGTTACTTGTTCATAACTTATTAAGGTTTAAGTCCCTTGATCAATCATTCTCTTCATTTCTTAGCATACATGTCAACTAATCAACACTTTTCTTATCAACCTACAATTGAAGAGATGGAAGATTAATGACATAGGATTCTTACCCTTGAAGATCACTTAAATCTTTTTTGTTCTACTTCTTGCTTCAAAGTCTAACTTTTTCTAACTTATTCTCTCTAACCAATAAGCTATAAGTTGTTGGTGTTTTTGAACAATTGACAAATGAGCTAGCAAGCTTCCTATTTATTGGAATTGCTAGATTAGGGCATATTGGTCAATAAACCAATCTCACCTCCTTAATCACCTCCTTACTATTCCTTACTTAGTTATTAAGTTAACTAGCTTATCACAACACTTATCCAATGCTTGCTCCTCACAACTTTTACTTGGCCACCAAGATCACCCATGTGATCATGGCCCCACATGGGTTGCCCCATAGATCTTAATTTGGGCTTTAATTCAATTAGCTTAGTTTATGCTTTTGGGCTTGCATTAATTCACTTTGAACTTTACATTAACCAATACTTGGGCTTTAACATTAGTTTACATTGGGCTTAAACACAATCTCATTTACTTTTCATTTCCTACATAATCTCACAAGTCCAATTACATGGGCTTAAAGCCTTAAAACGTATTGTATACGTATTAATCTCGTATTCTAACTCGTATACTTCTTCAACATATACGACATACCATCATTCATACATACTCGTATAATACTTCGTATCATACTCGTATTCATTACCTCGTACAATACCTACGTATTATATGATCATCACTTTAATTAGTTAACGATTTATTTTCCCTAAATTTCTCGAATTAAGTTCGCATGCAAAAAATTACGTTTTTCATACTTGAATTATTATTACATAATCCATCTCACCCTGATATTCTATCATTACGTATTTCTCGGAAGTTTAAAAATAATTCCCGATCATAAATCAATGAATAGTATTTTTTGAAAAATTTCTCGGAAAGCTTTTATTTTCGTCTTCGAAATTCAAATACTTTAATTCCTTCACGTAGTCAAAACACTACGACTTTCCGACGTTTCTAGGTTAAAGAACGACATTCATATTACTAACACATAATAATAACAAATAATATAATTTTATTCATTATTTAATTAAATAAAATTATTTTATATTAGATCCGAATTTCTCGGTCGTTACATGGTTAGAGGTTATAGAGTCAAAAATTGAGCATTTGGGTTTTGGAATTTTAGATTTGTTTGATACATTACTAGAGGGGCTTATAGTTGAGGACCCAAATTCGTTGGTTCGAGCACTTGATGCATTGGTTAAGGTCTATGTTATAGTAGTAATAGTCTAATAGAATATTTTTCAAATTAGGTACAGTTATGATTATATTTTATAAGTCCTCCCTGCAATATATAAGATAGAATTTCATTCTATCTTCAGTATATATTTTTAATTTTTGGAGAACTAGATAAACTTTCTTGCTTGTTATCGAATATATGGTCTCCGTTGTTTTATATAGCGTATGTTTTAGTTTTTACAACATCATTCCTTTATTATAAACTAAAAATATTTTATGTGTTTCACTGTTCTATGGTTTGATGGTGAATTTGGCATGTTTAGCAGAATGAGCTTTGGTTCTATGCTTGATATAATTCTTATTGTCGACTCTGCTATTAAGTTAATTGTTCGATGTAAGCTCTATGTTAAATTCTATTGAAGCTTAGACCTTTTTACTATTTTAATTAATTTTGGAACCGAAATTGCACCAATTAAAACCGCACCACACAATTTAAACCGCACCGCACCAATCACAAGCGATTTCGTGTGCGGTTTTGGATTTGTCAAACCGCACCTAAGCAGTTTCGGGTGCGATTTGGGCTTTAAACCGCACCATGCTCACTCCTAGATCAAAGACTTACCTCTTGAAGCGTGATTAACCTTTGATGAGGAAAACCTCCTGCAAAGTTACGTTTCTCTTTAACCCAACAGCTTCTCCGAACTACATTGAGAACAGAACACTAACTCACGGTACGTAACAATTAGGATTTGGTATGTGTATGGGAGCGCACTATCTTTTTGGCCAAACTGAATGAATCGAATGTTAATTGATCGTCTGTAGAGGCATGGGTATATAACACGGAATTGGTTAAACCACTTCTCAATTTTCTCTCCACGATCAGTCAGGCCACGTTCAAACTAATGAACGACTTTATTGACCTCCTCAATTGGGATCTATTAATTAAACCAATTGGATTGGACCCTCCATCGGTGACCTGTTTGGATACCCAAAATTTAACAAAACCAATTAACCATTTATTATTTATCCATCTTACCTTAAATTTGTTATAAATCATATATTACAAAGTACAAAGTGTATGTATTTAGTTGTCGTTCCAAAGAGCAAATAAGATCGGAGTGTTATCATCAACAACATATATAAAGGGTTAAGTACTAAATGTTATTTTATTATATAATTTATTAAAAATTTGAATTAAATATTAAAGTGCATAAAATGATATATATATATATATATATATATATATGGTCTCCATCCACAGCAATCGGTTGTTGGGAGCAACCCCTTTTGACCCATCCGCTACAACCTGTAGCGGCTTATAAAAAAAAACTAAGTAACAAGCCGCTACAGGTTGTAGCGGCTGGGCCAAAAGGGGTTGCTCTCCAACAATCGATTGCTGTGGATGGAATCCCATATATATATATATATATATATATATATATATATATATATATATATATATATATATATATATATATAAATTCGAAGTGATAAACTTTTTTGTTCGTATATTTTAAGACATGATTTATAATTTAGCTTGTTATATTAATAAAGTGATTATTTACAATATAGTTAATTAGTCCATCTAATTCAAAAGATTTTATTTTGATTTGAAATCAATTCATGAAAATTTTAAATTCAAAGCAAATAGAATATTTCCTCTAATTCCAAAATTTGAGATATGTTTTTCTTTTTAATTCGTTCTAAAATTAGAGATACATTTTTATTTTTGGACTATAAAGCGACACGATGTTCCTAATTTGTCACTACATTTTTACTATCATTTTCAATATCAAACAATCATAATTGAATTTCTAACTAATACTAAGGCTATATTTGAGAACATAAAATTATCATTAAAAGTCATTGTTTTATAAATATATCTCTAATTTTGAAGTTGAGGGAGTATTATTTAGTTAATAAAAGTTTAGATATAGTAAACTATTTAAACATAATTCCAATTATAAATAATTTAAATGAATTTATATTGGATTTTAGAAATTTGCAGTTTAACATTTTAAAATTAAAACGAGACTTTGTTAGAGAAATCGAATTAATTATGATTTAAGCGCAATCTTACATAAACTTAAATACCTTCACGTGAGTGACAAATAAGAAATTGAAACACATGAAACTTACTAAATTATTGAAGTAAATCTAAAATATTAAGTTTTATGTACTATCCTGACTGATAAATATATAATAATAATTTACATTTTATGAAAATAATTCACAGAGACTTGGAGATGTTTGTTTTAATTTCTTTTTTTGAGTTTTGAGATTAATAAGCTTAAGGTTAAAATGAACAATTGATAAATATGTTAATCGAGTTCTTACTAGTTAAGAATAATATAATATTTTTGATATATGAGGGGTGTGAAAAGTCTATTTTAGTTGTACATGTATCACTATTTTTATTATTTTACTCATCAATCATGGTTTGACTGT
This sequence comes from Panax japonicus, assembly GCA_020205505.1. NCBI lineage: Eukaryota > Viridiplantae > Streptophyta > Magnoliopsida > Apiales > Araliaceae > Panax > Panax japonicus. The sequence continues at coordinate 12,895 of JAINUV010000636.1, forward strand.
AAAAATAAATAAATAAATTAAGCTTCATTCACCAACGGTCGAACCTCATATCATAGTCTTCCTTGGCAGGGAAAGGAAAGGAATAAAGAGAACATTAGAAACATTAAACAAGAAATTACATTACTTTAAACGCATTTGAAAAGAAAGTTCAGAGGAAGTAATTGAATGAAAGCAATACCTCTTTTAATCCTTAAGTAAAGACCCCCTTTAAAAGAATCCAAAAGATCAACTGGCACATAAAGACAGTAATTAGTAAAACCCCAAACAAGGTATATTTGGATATATATATACAAATACATTTTTAAAGAAACATCTCTCCCCCAAATCAACAAAATACCCACCTTTCATACCCATTTAATATAATAATAATAAAATAAAAAATTTGTGTAGCTATGAAGGGAGGGAAATTGAGCACCATGATAATTGTGTTACTGGTAATCGTTTTGGGTTTTAGTGTATGCTCATCAGCTTCTGATGATCAGCAGCAAAAATGGTGGAAATGGTTCTTTTCTGGAGCTACTTCATCTGTGGTCAGTTCAGTTGGCTCCTCTGTTTTACTTCCAATTTATGGCAATGTTTACCCTAGTGGGTAAGTAATCTATACTTTACTCCTTGTATATATAGACATGAATTTTGGATTAATGAATGATTTAACTTCAATAATGTGCCCCAAAATTTTCTTTTATTATTAGGTAATGTTAGGAGTCTAAATTTTTTTTACCTCAAAAATCGTGTTACATTCGTAGCTATATTTATTTTAATTAATTTGGGTATGATATAAAGTATAGTTAAAATATTCAATGTCAAAATTTGAGATCAAAATTTTGAAACTGGCTTTACTCTTTACTTTTATATCTTCACTTGAGAATATCATTGTTTATGTGATGCTCAGTTCTGTCAATTGAACAGAAAGGTGTGCACAAATTATTAGAAGAAATTAGAAAATATTTCTGATTAAATTGGGTGCTAAAGAATATGAAAATCTCTGTGATACCATGTGTTTTTGCATGTCTTATGTTATTTATTCATCATAATCTGGGGAACAAATTGATTGAGAATTCAGTATTTTGTTGAAAAAATCATTTTCTGCAGGTTTTATTATGTTCAACTCAACATAGGACGGCCTCCAAAACCCTATTTTCTTGATCCTGACACAGGCAGTGACCTCACATGGCTTCAATGCGATGCACCCTGTATTCATTGCACTAAGGTAATTTATGGTAACATAATTTTTTATTATTTTATTAATGATAACATTGTTTAAATTGGAATTTCATAGAGGAAATTTGTACAATTCCTTCTATAGTTAGCAGTAGTTCTTTAGATCAAGAGGGCAGGAACAAAAAGATTTCTATTTTGTGTGTTAATTTTCTTTTTTTACTGTGATTCCGGAGACTTTAGATTATTTTCTTGTTCAGAATTTAATTTAGTAATGACAGATAATCAATATAAATCATTTTGGTATTCAATTTCTTTTATGTATCCTTTCACTTTACCAAATTGACGAACCAAATAGAGCTTACAGCTTGTAAATTCAGACCCTGTCACAAATATGTTTAGTCTAGAAATTTACAAACTCTATTTGCTATTTCGCAAGTAATTTTAATCATCGATAATAAAGGTGACATAATGAGGAAAAATTAGAGAAATATCCAAATTGAGAGTTGTGGAGTAAAATTGATGACAAACTGATTCTTTTTATTTAGGCATAGCTTCCCAAGCTTCCTTTGTTATAACAATTTCCCAGATAACATACCTCCTAGTAAACATTAATTTTAAAAGCAGAAACTGGTTCAATATGTAAAATGCCTTTATGGTCTTGACGATTCATAAATTTTCTTACATTGTAGGCGCCTCATCCATATTACCAACCCAAAAATGACTTGGTGGTCTGTAAGGACCCGATTTGTGCTTCCTTGCACTCTGGTGACCACAAATGTGATGACCCGGAGCAGTGTGACTACGAGGTTGAATATGCAGATGGTGGTTCGTCGATTGGTGTTCTTGTAAATGACGTCTTTCCTGTCAATCTCACCAATGGAATGAGACTTAGACCTCGTCTGGCTATTGGGTTAGCAATATCGATTACTTTCTTGATCTGAATTGTTTACAGCTAGGATATCTTGCTTTCAATTATATCAAACCTAGAATGTTATGGCAACCAATTTCAAGGAACAGTTCTTTTTATGACCGGGGCAGTAAGCTTTTATGTATTTTTTCTTGAAAAATTCACTAATATTTATATTTGGAGACAAAAAATCTGATCTCTTGTAGTAGACACCGAAATTGTTATAAAAAATTGCCCCTAAACTAACACATAGATGTGTTTTAATTATTTTATCTACAGGTGTGGATATGATCAGCTCCCTGGTACTTCTTATCATCCGTTGGATGGAGTTCTTGGTCTTGGCAAGGGAAAATCTAGCATTGTATCTCAACTTAGTAGTCAGGGTCTAGTGCGAAATGTTGTTGGTCATTGTTTCAGTAGGCGAGGAGGAGGATTTCTTTTCTTTGGGGATGATGTTTATGATTCTTCGAAAGTAGTTTGGACACCAATGTCGCGTGATTACTTGTAAAATATACTCCTCGGTCCCCTTCCCGTCGTTTACATTCTGTCTCCATTTTGATGTTTAAACTATAATGCAGAGGATTATTTATGTCAGGAAGCACTATTCACCTGGTTTTGCGGAACTAATTCTTGGCGGAAGGACTACTGGGCTGAATAATCTTCTTGTGGTTTTTGACAGTGGAAGTTCTTACACGTACCTTAATTCTCAGACTTACCAAACTTTGCTTTCTTTTGTGAGTTTGAAACCTTTTTAATATTTCCTTTTTCAAGTTTCTCCAACTTCTATTTGTTATTATCACATAGTTGTTTAGATTGAAATATTTAATGCGACTTTATCACTGTTAATACAACTATCGGATGGCTAGTTGTGAGTTATGTTAATTTGTTTATCAATGCTTATTTTGATTCTACGTTGTAGCCATATCTAATGTCCATAGACTCATTTTGTTCTTTTCCCTATGTTTACCAAGTTATATGATATTTCTCTGATATTATTGTACCTAATTATATTTAGTATATTTCTCATTTTGTCAAAATGAATATATGAATTAATTGCTGATTGTTTTAGAGCCTTCAAATATTCTTGGATGCTTGAATTTTTAACTTGACGCTACTAATTCGTTTAGGTGAAGAAGGATTTAAATGGAAAGCCCTTGAGAGACGCAGTTGATGACGAGACACTCCCATTCTGTTGGAAAGGAAAAAAACCTTTCAAAAGTATACGCGATGTAAAAAAGTACTTCAAGCCTTTAGCATTGAGCTTTGGCAATGGCTGGAAAGGTAAAACTCAGTTTGAAATCCCCCAAGAAGCGTATCTTATCATCTCAGTAAGAACCTTTCATCTGTTCTTTGCTTTAGTCACTCTATGGACAAACTGAAAGTAATTTAAAGTTATACACTTAATATCTCTCCTATGCAGTCTAAGGGGAGTGTTTGCTTGGGAGTTCTCAATGGTACCGAAGTTGGACTACAAAATTTCAACATCATTGGAGGTAAGATATTTCACTAAACAATAGCCATATCTATTAGTACTAAATATTAAGCTAGAGAAAGAATTTTCTTTATAAAGTAATTTGCACGGTTACACTCCATTACCTCATGATCTAGATTATAGGATAAATATCCAAAAACTATATAAATGGTTGAAAATCCTTTTCCTCTCCATCAAGATAACGAGTTTTCTTCAATAATTTAAAAAGTTTTTATATCTCTTATTACACCAGTTATTAAAGCTTATATTTCACACATGCATAGATCATCATCATGGTTCAAATTCACGGTAGTGGCCTATTTTCGAAAGGTTTTTCTTTTGACTCGGTATCGGTATCAGTATCGGTATCGGTATCGGAGCGGTGCCGAAAGAAACCAAACCGATACACAGATATTTCGGCAACACAGCCGCTTCTTTGAACCATAAATTCATTATGGCTACTTAGTATATTATAAATCCCACTATAAAATTGTGCCCTTTAAAAATTTCATGATGCTGCTTCGGCAGATATATCAATGCAAGATAAAATGGTGATTTACGACAATGAGAAACAAATGATAGGATGGCAGCCTTCAAATTGCGACCGACCACCAAAGTCTGACACGGTCAGCATGTAATTGCAACCTTCTTCTCATCCTTGTGGACATATGTATGTAGAATTCTAACAGAAGTTACAGAACATTGTCCTGCATAAAGAGCTTCCAAGACAAACGAACAAGGCAACTGTATCCTTTATATTATTGTAGGTATTAATTTGAGTTTTACTTTTCTGCTCTAGTTCAATCCAAGGTGATAAAGAAGTATGAAGGGGCACAAGGCAGATCCTAAGTTGGTGGATAATAATGTACAATAATATTTTATTGTAATGTAATTGAAACTGTGAATTACATGTGTGTTTTATACTAGATAAACCTGAATTGGAATAAAGTGTCCAATTTTACTTTTTATGCATCTCAAAATAAACCCTTCCACCTTTATCCTCTTGTTTATTGGCCCCCGTTCTCTTTTGCCTTGTATTATCTGACTCATATTACAGCCCTTCTTGATCGTAAAAACCACAGTAATACCCCAGTCTGACGTCGCATATTGTGGATTTGTTAGTGTTAATAAGGTTTAATTCTACTATCAATAGTAAGTATGTGGTGGGTTTAGATGACCTAAGAAGTTGATATATTGAGACATAGATTGAGTCTTATTTTGGATGTGATTTAGGTCAATAGTTACAAATGGTATAAGAGAGAGGTTATCGAAAACTCAATCATCTGGTAGTTGGTATTATTTTACGAGGGCGGAAGTGTGAATGTGAAGATTGTTAGTATTATTCCACAAGGGATAGAAAGAATTGTTATTAGTATTATCTCACAATGGCTAGAGATAACGTTCTTAGACTAAATAATTAGATAGGGCTTGATGAGAGCGTAAAGAATTTAAGTGAGGAAGATTATAGTACTCAGTCCCACGTAGATGATATAGATTTGTTTAGTGTTTGTGTATAAAATTTAATTTTAGACTAAAAGACAATTTGTACACCAAACTTTACTCTCTATTTACTTTTGCACCTCAAACTTAAAAAAATGTTTAAGTAGACCCCAAATTTTATTATACGTAACAAAACGCACACTTTCTTCACTTAACCGGTCAAAAGTGACCGACTAAGACTGTAACACAAGTTTAGGGTACAAATTGTCTTTTAGTCTTAAAAATTGGCAAAAATAAATAATTTTAAATAAAATAAAATAATTTTAAAATAATTAATTTGAAAAATAAAAATAAAATAATTAAAACAAATATTTGAAATTAATGATTAATAATGATTTTTTTTTAAACAATATTTTTTAAAAACGGAATTGTAAAACAGAATTTTTTTTTTTGTAAAAAATTCTGTTTTTACAAAAAAAAATTTGTTTTTACAAATTTTTTTTTAAAAAAAATCTGTTTTTACAAAAATTGTAAATTAAATTGTGTTTTACAAAATTGTAAAATACATTTTTTTTTTAAAGAAATTCTATTTATATAAAAATTGTAAAATAAAATTGTGTTTAAAAACAGAATTTTTTAAAAACTTGTAAAATAAAATTCTGTTTTTAAAAACAGAAACAGAATTTAAATTCTGTTTTTAGACAATATTTTTTTAAAAAAATTATGCTTTTACAAAATTCTGTTTTTACAAAAAAAATCTATTTTTACAAAAAAAAATTAAAAAATTTCTTTTTTTGTTTTTAAAAACAGAATTTTTTTTACAACTTTTTTAAAAAAATCTGTTTTTGTTTTTAAAAACAGAATTTTTTAAAACAGTTTTTTTTTAAAAAAAATTATGTTTTTAAAAATTATGTTTTCAAAAATTTCTGTTTTTAAAAATTATTGTTTTAAAAAAAGTTCTGCTTTTATAAAATTCTATTTTTTTAAAAAAAATTCCTGTTTTTAAAAACAAAAACAGAAATTTTTTTTAACTTGTAAAATAAAATTCTGTTTTTGAAAAATTTTGTTTTTACAAATTTTTTTTTAAAATCAAAAACATAATTTTTTTTTATGTGGCAAAAATGATTTTTTTTACAAGTTAATGCTTTTTTTTAACCGGAATGATTAATAATTAATTAAAAAAATAAAATAAGTAATCATTTTACAAGTTAATGATTAATTCTTAATCATTAAATCCAAATATTTATTTTAATTTTATTATTTTAATTATTTTATTTTAAAATTAATTATTTTATTTTTATTTTTAAAATTAATTATTTTAAAATTATTTTATTTTATTTAAAATTAATTATTTTTGCTAATTTTTAAGACTAAAAGACAATTTGCACCCCAAACTTATATTACAGCCTTAGCCGGTCACTTTTGACCGGTTAAGTGAAGAAAATGTGAGTTTTGTTATGTATAATAAAGTTTAGGGTGTACTTAAACACCTTTTTAAGTTTGAGGTGCAAAAGTAAATAGAGAATAAAATTTGGGGGGCAAATTATCCTTTAGTCTTAATTTTATTACTAATAATATATTTAATTATGACTTTTTGAATGAATCTATCGACATAATATATGAAAATGCTATTAAAACGTAGACATAGTCTTATTTTCAGTTTGATTTGGGTCTGATCGTTACATTGGAATTGAGATATACTGTTTGCACTAGAGGAACGAAATGGAGCTAGAACTACTTGTAACCGCCCCTAATGATATTTTGCCAAGAGCCCCTTTACACTCGGGGGTTTTTAATTTCTACTTGAAACATGGCAAATAGTTGGCACAAAACATCTTGAAAAGATGTGTACGTTTCTTCTTTTTTTTGTCAGTACTTAACAAGTTTGTTAAATGATTATTAATTTGGTTAATAGGTTAATTTCGGGAGTAGTTAGTATGAATTTTATTTTGAGGTAAGTTGGTCAATTGACCAATAGAATATTGACACGCAGGCGAGGTTGTATGTGTGTCAGTATTCTATTGGTCAATTAACTAACTTACCAAAAAAATAACTTCATGCTAACCGGATCCGTTAATTTAGAGTTAATTGATGTAGAACTTGTGTAATTGTGATGAGCTGATATATTTTATCAATGGGATCAGGTTATTATAAAATTAATGTTATGGTAAATTAATTAATTGACCAATGCAAAGAGATTATCTTTTGTCTGCGTGACGAAATTATATTAATCAATTAATTAAAATTAACTTCATTCTAACCACTTCATTATCAATGGGATGAGATGACTGACAAGAACACGTTATGCTGAGAAGAATGGCCAAATTAACCTCATTACTAAATAAGAATTGATTATTTACAGGCTGGGGAGGTTGTCCTTAAATATACTCTCGGTTTCATATTATTTAATCATTATTAATATTTTAAAGTCAATTTAAAAGATTTTTAAATTTAAAATTGACATAATTTTTTTTATTTTAATCAATATTATTATGAATATATGGGTCAATAAATATTAATAAGTGATAAAAATTAATTCGGTTAAATTGGACCTTAAAATTAATTGGATTTAATTTATATGTGGATAATATTAAATTATATTATAATTAGGAAAAATTAATAAAATCTGTTAATAAATAAACATATAACTAGACCTACTCTTACACTCAGTTTCTGAGTTTTGAATAGAGAAGAAAAGAATAGAAAACTTAACTTAGAAAAAGAAAAGAATAGAAAACTTAAAGTTTTCCTTTGTGTTGTTTCTGAGTTTTTAATAGAAAATTTAAAATTGAGGACATGAGTTGTAATTTAAAATTTATTATATTAAAAGTTGAGGATAATATGAGAATTATAGAAATATTACTTATTCCAATTTCTTTTCCGTCCAAATCAGGCCAATTTTGGACGAAAAACTTTGGCAGGAAAAATGGCCAATTTTTCTATCTATTTCTTTTCTTTTTCGTTTATTAAAAAATTCAGAAACATAAGAATTAAAAAGAAAACTTAAATTTTATGTCATTTCTTTTCTTTTCTGTCCATTTTAAAACTCAAAAACAGAGCGTTATTTCATTATACAAACCGAGGGAAAGAGAGGAAGAGAGAAACGGCGACGGTAAGAACAGAAGGGAAAAGAGAATTGATAAATTAAAGGAATTATCAAATCCACAACACTTTTTGTTATTTTCACAACAAAAGTGTCGTTGTAGATGTCTAGCGACGGTGAAAACCGTCGCTATAGGATCTATATCGACACTTTTGTTATGGAAATAATATTTTTTGATGTGAATTTAGCAATTTTCTAAATTAATACTAGTGGTCCTATCACAGATAAGAGGTAAATTAAACCTTTTATTGAATTCTTTTTTGCCATGCATATAGGTTATGCGTAAGAACTAGTTTGATTTTTTTTTGCCAGGTATAGTATATAAAACATATATAAATGAGTTCAACAGAGTCAAAGAAAGAGCTTAAATTTCGTATAGCTATACGGGGTTTACTACTACTACTACTACTACTACTAATACTACTGCTACTACTACTATTTGGATTCCTTTTGATGATATATATATATATATACACACGATTTCTTTCTCCAGCAAACCTTAAATAGCGAATTAAAAGTGAATCGATTATATCAACAGTTTTTTCGTTGTTATAGCATTCAAAGCCGACAACATAGCTATGACGACGGTTCGCCGTTGCTATAGCTCTAAAATCATCATTATAGTCGGTTCGTTTTTGATTCACTGTTTATGATTCATTGGAGAAAGATACCGATATCTCAAAAAATCGTCACTATAGTTGGTTCGCTTTTGATTCATTGTTTATGATTCGTTTGAGAAAGAGACCGGTATATATATATATATATATATATATATATATATATATATATATATATATATATATATATATATATTGTAGCCATTCAAAATTTTGTTTTTCTATTACTAACTATGCAGGAGGACAAAAGCGTCTTTTTCATACTCCAGAGATAACCCTGGAAGACCACAACATCAATTTCAACCCCGGAAATAGCCCCGGGAGATCCAGTTTCCAACCACGGAGATAACCCAGGGAAATCAGTTTCCAACCCCAGAGATAACCTCGGAAAAATCAGTTCTAACCTTGGAGATAACCCCGGATGATTAAAGTTCAAAACCTGGAGATAACCCCAGGAGGTCAAGCCAACCTCAGAGATAACCCTGAGGACATTCAGATTCAACAACAGGCCAACCTCAGAGATAACCCTGAGAAAAGACTTCTATAAGTGCGCGGACACCGGAGATAACCCCAATTGGGGAAAAATGGCCATTTTGCCAATTCAACTTCAACTCACATCAAATCAACTCATTTCAACTCAAATTACTTCAATAGAAGTCCCAAAAGAAGCAAATCTTAACTTTCGAGCATAAATTACGCAAAACGGCTCAACGGACTGCCTGACGGGAACCCGGGAATGCCATTTTGGTCATGAACCCATCTTCTCAGAATCAAAAAAGAGAAAATCCTATGTCATTGTGTAGCTCTCGGAAAGAGATTTCTGGAATGTTATGGCACGCTTCCATCGAACTCCCGGGTTGAAAGTTATGAAGGACCGAGCGAACTGCGCATTGTTTGAGTGTACGTACTTCGACACGGCGGGACCCACATTGTTGGGCATACTGGGCATCCCGGGCAGCCGTAGGTAGACCTGTGGCACCCCCCTCTATATATAGAGGACTTGGGGTGGCCTTATTTGTAAGAGAAATGGCGAGGGAGCCCTGTCTAATTTGTTCTGTACACGCTATAAACCGAGTGCTTTCTCATTTTAAACACTTGTGAGCTTATATTTTGTCATATTTGTACCAACGGGAGCCGAGTGTTCATCCATTTAAAGTTATTGAAGTCTCCTTTACTTTGAAACGACAGGACCCACATTGTTGGGCATACTGGGCATCCCGGGCAGCCGCAGGTAGACCTGCGGCACCCCCTTCTATATATAGAGGGCTTGGGTGGCCTTATTTATAAGAGAAACGGCGAGGGATCCCTGTCCAATTTGTTCTGTACACGCTATAAACCGAGTGCTTTCTCATTTAAACACTTGTGAGCTTATATTCTGTCATATTTGAACCGGCGGGAGCCGAGTGTTCTTCTATTTAAAGTTATTGAAGTCTCCTTTGGCAGTCTACTGTAAGCCTTCTTACACACTTTAAAGTCTTTCTCTTCATCTTTGCACACACCATTCTTCACTTTGAGAGTCGTGTTGCGTGTGTTTGCCTGGACTTCGGTCCGTGGTTTCATTTCATTTAGGGTGGGACAAGTGAGGTTACTAAGCTGATCATGAATTCTTTCAGTGATGTTACTAGGAGTTCCAACAATATATATATATATATATATATATATATATATATATATATTTATATATATGAACTAACATTATCGAGTTATTCCTCGATTGAGCCTAGACTTCGGTCTGGAGCGTTTACTTGCTTATATATATGTGTGTGTGTGTGTGTGTATATATATATATATATATATATATATATATATATATATATATATATATATACGGTAAGGATCAAGAGTATTCTCCTTAAATAGCATTTCGCCTTAAATAACATTATTTTATTAAAACTACGTCGTTTTGGAGGGACGCGGTGGCATTTTTGGAAATACGCGGTGGTATTGTATTTACAAAAAATGCCACCGCGTCCCTCCAAAATGACGTAGTTTTAATAAAAGAATGCTATTTAAGGCGGAATGATATTTAAGGAGAATGCTCTTGATCTTTACCGTGTATATATATATATATATATATATATATATATATTTAATCCCACCTGGAATTTACTTCGTGGCGGTTGATTGTCTTTACAGCTTTATTTACTTTTCATCTCGCCTGGAGTTTACTTCGTGGCGGTTGATTGTCTTTCTTTCTCTTCATCTTTGCACACACCATTCTTCACGTTGAGAGTCGTGTTGTGTGTGTTTTCCTGGACTTCAGTCCGTGATTTCATTTCAGTTTATATATATATACATATGGACTAACATTATCGAGTTATGTCTCGATTGAGCCTAGACTTTGGTCTGGAGTGTTTACTTAATTATATATATATATATATACTTATATATATGAATTGTGTATCGAACTCTGTTCGATGAGCCTAGACTTATGTCTGGAGCGTTTATTTTCTTATATATTTATATATATCAACGGTTGTCAGACTTTGTTCGATGAGCCTGGATTTTACATCCAGTACGTTTACCGCTTATATATATATTTTACATTTAATCTCGCATGTAGTTTACTTCGTGGCGGTTGATCGTATTTATAACTTTATTTACTTTTCGTCCCACCTGGAGTTTACTCCGTGAAGGTTGATTGCTTTTACAACTTTATTTATATTTCTGATCCCCTATGGAAGTGCTTCGTGGTGGGTGATCATGTCTATATATATATATATATATATATATATATATATATATTTATTTACTGCTTTTATATATATACATGCTTACTGCTTTTTAATCAATTGCAGCATCATGTGAGCCTAAGAATCATGTGATCACAGATTCAGTCTACTGGTTTGAGATTCGATTCCCGTGATTGACATTTTCAGCTATAAGCAGCTTGTAAATTTATTCACGGTGTTCGGATTTCCTCAGATGGTTTTCATACCCACGAGGAGTTCAGCATTATTTTGTACATTATTTTATCGAAGATGTTTCGCATCTCGAAAAATTAAAAACAATCAAGCCAACACTTACTAAAAATGTGAGTGTAAAAGGTCTCAATTACTATTGAGCATATGGGTTTGAAAAACCTTTTTTCTAAAACATCACTGTCATATCTTGTTTAAAACTGAATTTTTACACAAATTCAAACCCTGTGTATATAGGTGCGAACGAGGCCTCGCACTACTTCCAAATAATTGCACATAGATCCACACACACACACATTCATATAACAGTTTCTTGAAAAGTGGCAGTCATCGTGGTAACACGGATGTCGGGGGGTGCCTAACACCTTCCCTCCGCATAATCAAGTCCCCAGACCCTAATGAATCTCGGTTTCACCGACCCGTTTATCAGTGTCACATCACTGGGTCAATGTGCAAACCTTTTCTCGATTGTGTTGGTACAACCATATAAAAAACCAACTGGCGACTCTTAACAGTCCATCGTCGACATGATACATGTCAGACCTTTTTCACTTGTTTTTTCAAACAAATCTCACCTAACATGAGAACACCAAAGAACAAGAAACGAAAAGGGACAAATAAAAATCCCGACGTCAGACATGCGGTCGCTATTAGTATTATCAGCGACCGGACATGCGTTCACTGATACTATTGGTCGCTGTTAGGCCTTTTTCTTGTAGTGGACGTCGACAAGTGGCGACTCTGCTGGGGACTACAGTAAGAAGACTTAAGCCACTATTACAATCTTTTCAAAACTGTTATATGCTTGTGTGTGGATGTTGCATTTACATTTGAATGAATGTGTACGAATGCATTTACTTATTTCACTTAGTGCTTCGCACTATATCTGCTTGTGATATTAGTTCTTCGCACATGTCATCATTTTCATAAATGGTAAGACATGTTGTATGTGAATGTATGTTTTGTGGTTCCTCCACTAGGAGGCTATCCTGTTGGTGTTTGATTACTGGACTCGTAGGGAGACCAACGAGGCCCAGGAAAGGCACCACCCAAATTCGCTCCACTTAAAAGACTGGATTAATTTCCTGTCAAGTAAATTGCGATGATTTGGGAACCTTCATGCCAAAAAACCGTGAGAATAACCTAAGATAGGTCAGCCTCTGATAAACCAAACGCGGATGAAAGTCTCTTCATGCTGTCTCATTTCAATTACTTATAAATTCAATTAATTGTAATTTCATTTCCATGTAAATCTCAATGTAATGGAAAATATGAAGGAATATGTGTACATGCCTTCCCTTTATATCAAAACCTGACATGTTATCTTGTCAACTGACATCCATTTCGCAGGACGATACTCCTAAACGGACACATTACGTAATATTGCTACATTCACTAAGACTAAACTACATAAGTCTTTTTTGTAGGGATACAATTGGTCTAATAACCCGATCAAAATCCAAAAGGGCCATGAGCCTACAGCCAATTATGTATTCATTTGACCAGACTTATCTTAATCCAATTTCTCGCGAAGAATTTGACGAATTAAGTAAACAAATCACGGATTTAGCTATTCTACTTAAAGAACTACATCAATCTACTCAGGGTACAAGGATACCCGTAATTGCTGAATCCTCCGCACAAGGAGGAACCCAAGGTCCGAATACTGCTAGTTCCAGTCGCAGGAATCCTCATAAGCACACACAGATTCCTTTAGCCACATGACGATTATCTCCACCTACAGTTCCTGAGCCTGTACGGTCTCTAGTAAAGGTGCCTGCCCATGTAATGATGATGTTATTTCCTAAACCGATACCGGTGAAGGAGAAAGAAATCCTAGTTCCAGATCCCGCAATGGAAAAAGAGGAACGAAGAATTAAACAAGACATCGTCAGAATGATGTCCAACGTACGCATCATTGTCCATGATGAACACACAAACAGATACACCCCAGACGATGATTGCCCAGACATAATGGTCATCATTTGGGAAAAGGAGGATGATGACAGCCCCTCCATCACTGCAGTCCACCAGGACTTTGCCATCAACAATTGGAGCAACACTCCTTGCATTGGTCGACATGGGTAAAACGAGCAGAAACGCATTCTTCCATGTAGATAACAATAACTGCTTACTTTTTATGTACAGTATTAGCAGTTACTTTTGTCATTACATGCTAAAACTTTGTGTGATTGAACAGTTTCATATATTAAGTGAGAGCATGTGGTTCAGGACTCTAAAGTTAGATGTGCCTAGACTTGCTGATGAGGTTCCTATTCTCTACAAGGACTGTAACTTTGATGTAAAGTTGGACTCAGACTTGATGGAAGTACAAGAGGACTATGCGATACCTAAGGAGATCAAAGAATGGGTCGAAGACAAACCCAAACTAAATCTTGATCAAACCACCTCTTTTAAACCTCGGAACCTTAGAAAACCCCAAACAAATCCAGATTGGTACATACCTCACTCCAAACCAAAGGAATGACATGGTTACTCTATTGACCCTATTCCAGGATGTGTTTGCATGGTATCACGAAGACATGGTCGGTTTATCCACAAACATTGTCATTCATCTCCTTCCCATTAAAGGGGGATTCAAGGAAGTCAGACAGAAGTTCAAGTGATTAAAACATGAGTGGAGGTTAAAAGTTAAAGAAGAAATTGTGAAACAATTTCAAGTCGGCATCATCATGGTGTCAGCATACCCTGAATGGCTATCCAACATAGTCCCCATACCTAAATCTGGAGGAAAGGTGTGAGTTTGCGTGGATTACCGGGATCTGAATAAAGCTTGTCTTAAGGATGGCTTTCCCGTGCCATTTATCCACATTCTCATTGATATTACTGCTCAATACGACATGTACTCCTTTGCGGATTGCTTTGCAGGGTACCATCAAATCATGATTGCTGAAAAGGATCGTGAAAAACTGCATTCATCACTCCTTGGGGAGCCCTTTACTCCAGACGATTGTCATTCGGCCTCATCAATGCCGGAGCTACCTATCAGTGAGCCATATGGCTCTTTTCCACCATCTAATGCATAATGATTAAAAAAAAGAAAAAAAGAAAAAAAAGAAAAAAAAGAAAAAAAAGAAAAAGAAAAAAAAAGAAGAAAAAAGAAAAAGAAAAAAGCTCTTCAACAGGTTCTACCGATGGCTTCGGAGTTCGAAGAAATATCCTTCTTCCACATTCCGCGGAATTAGAATGATTTTACGGATGCGTTAGCAACCTTGACCTCCTTGATCAACATACATGACAAGGAAGACATGCCAACCCTCACATTTGCACAACAAAAGGCTCCAGCCTATTTGAATTACATTAGAAAAGTATCAGATGACCTACCTCCCATCCAGCATCCTTGGTATCGACACATCAAGGAGTACTTACGAGATGGATCTACACCCGCTGAGGCGAGCCCGACTGAGAAAAGGCGGATCCATCGACTTGCTATGAAATTCTACCTGAGCGGAGATACACTCTACTAAAGAGATACAGAACGAGGTCTCCTCAGATGTCTGGATGAGGACAAAGCTCAGAGGCACATGGATGAAATCCATGAGGGAGTATGTGGCCCACGCACGAGCGGCCCTCTAATTGTAAAGAAGATCATACAACAGAAAAGTTCGACTACGACAGTTCAAACAACACGACTTGATTTTGAAAAAGATCGTTGACAACCAAGCTTAGTCTAAAGGAAAATTCTCCCTGAACTGGGAAGGCCCATTTATTGTCAAAGAGGTATTGACAAGAGGCGCTTTCAGATTTTAAGAAATAGACGACGATGAATTTCCACAACTCATCAATTCGGACACCGTGAAATGGTACTATGCTTGAGGTTGCCATCAAGAGAACATCCTGGTTTTTGATCATCAGATCACTAGTCATTCCAGTTCTTTAACCCTTCATTACATACAACTTCACTTCACACTCATCTACCCCATTAGGGACAAACACTTTTCTAACCAGCAGCCTAGTTTCGGATCACCAAATCCTTCATTCCCTGCAAGTTTTTAAAACCTTTCACACTTTCAGTTTATCCCACCAGGGATTAAACCTTTCACACCTTCAATTTATCCTGTACATGGGATTAAAACTTTTCACCTGCAATCCGCCTTATACATGGGGCGAACTACGTCGACCTGATCTCCCCAATACACGGGAGTACGTAGGCAACCATATTATATGGTCTGGTCTCACCACAGAAAAAACAAAAACAGACACACTCCTATCCATAGTCACATACAAAAATCAGTCCCAAGACACCAAAAATGGTAGGGAATACACACAGATCGACGATCCATTCTGAAAATCCTGAGACATCTCACTGTCCATCCATCAAGGAGGAGTTCAGAATACATCCAGATCACAAAGTCCTAGAGAAACAAGCAAATATCAAGCAAGTAACAAGGCACAACTAAAAGGGAAGTGAATCAACATATATTTCCCTGCTATATATAATGTATTTTGATATATACAATGTGTACTGTACATGACAAAATGTCTAAGCTAGTCTGTGCAGGAAAATACAAGCCCATCTACAAATCAGTGTATATGCGGGCTATCTAGTCCAAAATGGATTCCCTCTCAGAAGAAGGAGGTAACGCTGTGATCTCCTGCCCAAGGGTTTCTACACGAGCCAACAGATCCGCCGCCAACTACATGCGATATCTCGGGCAGATATAATGCTATCCTGCTCAGCAATAGCGGTATCCCTATGAGTTAGAGCATTATATCTCTAACTAGAGCGACATCTCTACCAGAAAAATCTTTCAACATCAAAGCCCACATCTACTTCCTGTTCGTTATATGGTATATAAGTAAAAGCCTCTCCCGATCTCGACATCTTATCAGCCCATCTATCAAAGCAACTACCCCAGACAACAAGTAAGGCTGGGGAAATTTTAAAATTAGTGACAACCGGATATTGGATCCCATACAACAAGATTGGGGGCAATCTCGGAAGCAGCGACAACTCAAAACTGAGGAATTTATCAACCATCCTAAAGTGTAAAATGCACCAGTTAACACCATCAGCATGGTCCATCATCATCTCAATGACAATTCAGATATTATTCACTCGCGATTTGATCAACAAAGATAGTTCCTCATATGAATCCCTGAAAACAATATGCGAAAGGACTGGGGCATTTTTTGATTCCCGAAAAGGGAAGAAGTTTAAGGCGAGATAAAGCCTCTCATCAAAAGAAGGGGAAAATTCTTAAGAAAGAAGGCCAATGACTAAAGGTCTAGTGAATGAAATCTACACCATCAACATACGTTAAGTCCTCGTAAGTTGAGGCCTCTACACCAAAGTTCAAATCTGGGTAGCGAAAGAATGAATTACACCCTCCAGGGATATCAACGGAATTCAAGTCATCAGTTCAGCCGGGTTGCGAATCAAACGCTCAAGGAAATGGGGCACCTGCCCCCAACAGCAAAAGGAAACTCCAAATCACCACAGAAAGGGTGAGCGAAGGTATCGGAAGATCCGATATTCTAAACCATTGGCATCAATTCAGCGCAACATCAAGACAGTTCAGCGATGAAAGCTTTATATACCACCGTTCGAGTGGGAACCAAAATAGGTTGGTGATCAGCAAGGTAGGCACCGTTGCAAACTACCAGCGTATACATTGGGGAGGTTCGGTGATTTCATAATGTCATCCCCATCAGAGATGTAGAAAACATCTTAACTTATCTTCATCAAACAAGCATCGGTGACACCGACAAAAAGCTAAACCGTTGGAGTCAACACCAGTATAGGCATCAACAATGATCGGTAAAGGTAAAGTGATCTGCAAAAACATTTTAACATTCATCATAACATTCATTAAATTACAATTTATGATTTGCGATATGCGATATGAAAAATGCGATGTGCGAGTTGCGATGTGAGAGTTGCGAAGTGCGATTGGCCAAATGCGAAAAGCGAAGTGCAAAATGCGATGGGCGATTTGTGAACTGCGATTTGCAAAAACATTTTAAACATTCATCATAAACATTCATTACATTGCGATTTGCATCATTAGAAGTACCTTGTCATATTTCAAGTGTCTAGTAATCTTTATCATGTCCATTCTATTGCATTGCATGAACATGATAAAGAGGGGAATCTGTAGACACTTGAAATTTCATTTTCCTATTACAAACTATGCAAGAGGACAAAAATGTCTTTTTCACACTCCGAAGATAACCCTGGAAGACCACAACATCAATTTTAACCCCGGAGGTAGCCCTAGGAGATCCAGTTTACAACCCCAGAGATAACCCCAGATGATCAAACTTCATAACCTATAGATAACCCCAGGAGGCCAAGCAACCCTTAGAGATAAATTTGAGGACATTCAGAGTCAACTGCAGGTCAACCTCAGAGATAACCCTAAGAAAAGACTGCTACAAGTGCGCGGACACCGGAGATAACCCCGGCAGGGGCAAAATGACTCAACTTCAACTCACATCAAATCAACTCATTTCAACTAAAATTACTTCAATAGAAGTCCCACAAGAACCATATCTTAACTTTCGAGTGCAAACTACGCAAAATGGCTCAACGGACTACCTGACGGAAACCTGGGAATGCCATTTTAGTCATGGACCCATCTCCCCGTAATCAAAAAAGGGTAAATCCTATGTCATTTTCTAGCTCTCGTAAAGAGCTTTCTGGAATGATATGGCACGCTTCCATCGGACTCCCGGGTTAAAAATTATGAAGGACCGAGCGAACAACGCGTTGTGTGAGTGTACGTACTTTGACACAGCGGGACCCATATTGCTGGGCATACTGGGCATCTCGGGCAGCCACAGGTAGACCTGCGGCACCCCCCCTCTATATATAGAGGGCTTGGGGTGGCCTTATTTGTAAGAGAAACGGCGAGGGAGTCCTGTCCAATTTGTTCTATACACGCTATAAACCGAGTGCTTTCTCATTTTAAACACATGTGAGCTTATATTCTGTCATATTTGTACCGGCGGGAGCCGAGTATTGATCCATTTAAAGTTATTGAAGTCTCCTTTGGCAGTCCACTATAAGCCTTCTTACACACTTTAAAGCATTTATCTTCATCTTTGCACACACCATTCTTCACGTTGAGAGTCCTGTTGCGTGTGTTTTCCCGGACTTCTGTCCGTAGTTTCATTTCAGTTTATATATATATATATATGAACTGTGTGTCGAACTCTGTTCGATAAGCCTAGACTTACGTCTGGAGCGTTTATTTTCTTATATATATATATATCAACTGTTGTCGGACTTTGTTTGATGATCCTGGATTTTACATCCGGTGCGTTTACTGCTTATATATATATATTGAATCCCGCCTGGAGTTTACTTCATGACGGTTGATTGTCTTTACAGCTTTATTTACTTTTCATCTCGCTTGGAGTTTACTCCGTGACGGTTAATTGCTTTTATAGCTTTATTTACATTTCTGATCCCCCGTGGAAGTGCCTCGTGGTGGTTGATCATGTCTGTATATATAAATATATATATATATATATATATATAGCTTTTATATATACCTGCTTACTGCTTTTTAATCAATTGCAGCATCATGTGAGCCTAGGAATCATGTGATCACATATTCAGTCTATTGGATCTAGATTCGATTCCCGTGATGGACATTTTCAGCTGTAAGCAGCTTGTAAATTTATTCACGGTGTTCGGATGTCCTCATATGCTTTTTATACCCACGAGGAGTTCACATTATTTTGTACATTATTTTATCGAAGATGCTTCGCATCTCAAAAAATTAAAAACAATCAAGCCGAACACTTAATAAAAATGGAAGTGTAAAAGGTCTCAATTACTATTAAGCATATGGGTTTGAAAAACCTCTTTTCTAAAACATCACTGCCATATCTTGTTTAAAACTGAATTTTTACACAAATTCAAACCATGCGTATATAGGTGCGAATGAGGCCTCGCACTACTTTCAAATAATTGCACATTGATCCACACACACACACACATATTCACATAACAGTTTGTTGAAAAGTTGCGGTCACCGTGGTAACACGGATGCCGGAGGGTGCCTAACACCTTCCCTCCGCATAATCAAGTCCCCGGACCCTAATGAATCTCACCGACCCGTTTATTAGTGTCACATCACTGGGTCAATGTGTAAACCTTTTATCGGTTGTGTTGGTACAACCATATAAAAAACCAACTGGCGACTCTTAACAGTTCATCGTCGACATGATACATGTCGGACCTTATTACTTGTTTTTTCAAACAAATCTCACCTAACATGAGAACACCAAAGAACAAGAAACGAAAAGGGTTAAATAAAAATCCCGACGTCGATATATATATATATATATATATATATATATATATATATATATATATATATATATATATATATATATATATAAATAAAAATCCCGACTTCGACATATATATATATATATATATAAATAAAAATCCTGACGTCAACATATATATATATGTATATATATAATTATTAGTCATTAATTCCAAATATTTATTTTAATTTTATTATTTTAATTATTTTATTTTAAAATTAATTATTTTATTTTTATTTTTCAAATTAATTATTTTATTTAAAATTAATTATTTTATTTTATTTAAAATTTATTATTTTTGCCAATTTTTAAGACTAAAATATAATTTGCACCCCAAACTTGTGTTACAGCCTTAGCCGGTCACTTTTGTCCGGTTAAGTGAAGAAAGTATGCATTTTGTTACGTATAATGAAGTTTAGGGTGTACTTACACTTTAATCTTAATTTTTCAAACCCTAAAAATTATTTGGCAAAACTTAAGGTTTAAAATCTAGTGATTAAACCCTAGATTCAAGTACCATGGACAAGAATACCATTAAAATTAAAAGACAATTGACCAAAGTACCCTTTTTGTCCCATTCTTGAAATAATTGATAGCAAATCTTGCCAAATCATGGCAAGTCATCAACCTAGTCTAGCTTGGGGCTAAGAAAACACCAGCTCTCAGCCATTAGCCATCCAAATTCAGTGCATCTACATCACATAAGTAGAATTGGAGAAAGAAAGTGTATATTCATGTTTATTTTTTTCCAATACTCAAACTTAACTCTCTCTTTAAAATCTCTGAAATATATTGCTATAGCAGTCTCAGAAACAGTCTCAGAAACAAGCCCCACCATCTCCTCTAACAGATCATAATCATAGAATCAAGAACTTGTTCATAGAAAGGTAAAAACCTAATTTGAAATCTGATCTTGAAGGCCATGATAAATGTTATGATTTTGTGTTAAAACATGTTGTTTATAGTATATATTGATGATCTAAGTTGCTAGATGTTAGATCCATAACATCTAGAGGCTTGGATTTAAAGTTTTTAAAAATCTAGAAAATTTTATTTTTGTTGTCTGACAATGAATGTCAGACCTCGGATATCAGTGATTTTTAATTATTTTTGTGTTTTGAAAATTTGTAGTTATAGTCTGCTATGAGATCTTTGATCTGGAACTTGAATCAAGCCCAGATCATGTCCAGATTAAAAGTTATGGCTGGTCAAACATAGTTGACCGACCATGACTTTCATTTTTCTGGGTAACCCAGATCGTTCCCAGAAGGCTCTGACAAGAACTTCATGGGCTCGGATCTGTCAATGGTGGGATGATCTATTATTTTTGTTGCATCTAAGTTATAGTATGTTATATGGACTTCATATTTATGCCTTATAATATACTAACCATCAAATGGATTGAAGTCAGTGGCTGGTCAAAGCAGGCCAGATGCTCACGGACTGAGTTTCTGGGTAACCCAGAAAACTCAAGAACGTGATCTTTGACAGGGTTTGAGCAGAATAGATCTTGTGATTTTGTTGTTATTTTATTTATGTTTTGTAATATATATGTTCACGTGCATG
Organism: Panax japonicus; assembly: GCA_020205505.1. Taxonomy (NCBI): domain Eukaryota; kingdom Viridiplantae; phylum Streptophyta; class Magnoliopsida; order Apiales; family Araliaceae; genus Panax; species Panax japonicus. The sequence goes on from JAINUV010000636.1 coordinate 34,388, forward strand.
TTGGCTACACACTGAAAGTATTAGATCACATAAAGCAAACACATAACTCAAGATATAAGGATCCAAAGTAGCACACTCGATCTGTTCTTCATTTCTGGAAAACCCAGAAATGAAGAATAGTCTCTGGCACGATTTTCTGAGGCTTAGATCTTTCTAGTTAAGGATGTTTAGACTTGAATATTGTTCAACACATGTTCTATGTCAGTTTCTCTTCATAGCCCTACATTTAGAACACATTTAACATGAACAAATTTCACGATATAATGTGACGACCCCAAAACAAGTCCAATCCATCCAACCTATTCTGATTTGCCAAATACATGGTACGGAAAACAACTACAACTTTTTTACTACAATTGTCGTGAAAAATACAACAACACATATACTGTGAGTTTTAATACCAACTGTGACTCCTGTCCCAACTATGGACAACACCTCACATTGATACATTACATAAAGGTACAGTCCAAAACTGTTTTAGAAATTAAAATCTTTGGGAAGTGCTCAAGGAAACCTTCGTACATGGGAGCCCACGCGTCTAGGTTATGATAGATATCATATGTCCACAAAATTATCTTTGGTTTACCCAATAGACCCTAAAGAAAAACGAGAAGATTACTATCATGTTCTTTCCAATGGTGAGTCTTCTCTTGACATATAACTATCTCCATTGTCTCTAGTTGAAAATTATATTTCAAATAAACTCCAAGATCATATAGGTAGTGCTCGTAGATATACTCAGCAAGCGGATGCGTACAACCCTGTCTTATAATAACACGCGGTTGTATGTCATTAGACATCTTGTATGATAGTGGCAAAACACCCTTCCAACGTTGGGTTCGCCTCACCCTATTTGATTCACCAAATATAACTACTAAATGATGTATAAAATATAACACCCTTTTTTATACTGTTTAGAGATAACTTCCACCGTTAGAGACCACCGTTCTATTCCCCTGTTACCCCCGCTCGACCCAGTTACACTCTTATTACCTGAAAGGAATTGTGCAGCAAAAGGGCGAGCTCAACTAGCCCAATAATGAATATCATGACTAAAGATAATTAAATTATCAATAACCTTCATCAGTTATAAATCAGAGATTTAGAACATATGGTAGATGATAAAACTTTTCAACCATTGTTACAGCGGAACAAGCAATCCATTAGAAGAGTCAAGTAGACCATAAAGTCTATTATCTTCTCCATGTTAAAAGTCCATCAACAATGTTTTATCACTGTAACATCAATCAAAAGTTCTGGTCCACAATCATATGAATAACTCATAATCATAATTGTGGTTCTAAATTCCTCTTCTCATCCAGGACGAAGATAATATTCATCACCTATCTTTACCTGAAACATCGAAGATTTTGGTTATACCAAATCACAATTCATGTTCATAATCATACTAATAAATTCATCTTTGCACTACGAGCCAAAGATATTAGTCAACAGTTCATCTTTGCACTAATGGCCAAAGATATTCAACCACATATCATCTTTGCACTACAGGCCAAAGATATTCAACAAAAAATTATTTTTGCACTACATGCCAAAGATATTAATCAATAATTCATCTTTGCACTACAGGCCAAAGATATTAATATCTCAAAGAAATACATAATCATTTCAGAATTTATATAAACCATAATTATAACCATGTTGATCAATTCACCTTTGCACTTAAGCTAAAAATATTCAATTGTAAATTCAATGGTCATGATCATACCAGTCAACGATTCAACTTTGCACTACTGGCCAAAGAGAACCCATAGTCACGATCATACCAATAATCTACCCATCTTTACACTCAAGTCAAAGAGAAATTTCTTCACCAGGATTAAAAAAATGTTATATATGATAATAAAAACAATATGATCAAAACATTGATTTAATTTCAAGAGTAATATTCATAAATCAACGATAATTTGGTCAGAAAAAGAAACCAATTTTGTCGTGAATAGTACCCCGTGAATAGAAACTCATGAATAATAACTCATGAGTAGTAATTTATGAATAGTAACCCCGACATGAAAAAAGTTGAAATTCCACAATAAAATCCATACCAATATTTCAGTATAATGATATTGAAAGAATAACATTTCTTAAACTTATAAATAATTTATTTTAATTATTTTCACTTTACTAAATAATGCATTTAATCATCCTAAAATGAAAAACTCATAAAATTTCATCACCAATAACCAAAACCCTCATAAAAAATCTGTATATACCTCATTTAGGATTCTCAAGCCCTAAAATCCTATTTTCTAATTTTCTTAATTCACATAACATATTTAATTCATTTACTCATAACTAGTTCATTTTCATGAAAAATAATCAGTATAAACAAATTTTCTTTTCTGGGATTTAGCAGAATATAGTTCCATATTGAACATATATTTTTCTCAGAATTTTTAAAATTCATTTACTATTTTTCATATGGCCAAAACAGCTGAATATTTAGACATTTATCATAAACTGTACTTTTATCCAAAAAATTCAAAATTTACAGAGTATACTTCTGTTATATACATATACTCCCAATAAAAATTTTACCAATTTTGGATTTAACCACAAGGAGTTATAAGGATTTACTTTTAAAATAGTCTTTTCTCATAGAATTAATAACTCCTAATCTATACATCCAAAAATCGCCATTTTTGGACACAATCTAAAAAAACTCATCAAATTATCTTTTCAATTTTTTCTAGAATTTTTGAGAGTCAAAAAAATTACGAAACTGAAAAACATAATAACCCTTACAATCCCGTACCTCAAAAGAGTAGTACTTCTGACTGGAACATCAGATGTAAAGCCGAGGGAACTTGCATTGAATAGCAATTCTCAAAGTATCTAAATACTCACAAAAAATACGCTCGATAATATAGAGAGAGAAAACTTATGTTTCTGTTGTGATTTTCAATTCTAATATAAGCACCTATTTATAGGAAAATGCTAGAACGCTAAAGTTGACTAAATTAATAAAATATAATATAATCTTTTCTTTCTTCCCACGCATCCTCCACCAACCAAGCCAACCATCTTGGACACAAATTGGCAGCCCACATGTTGAAAACAAAAATGGGTCCCACCCAATTTTAATAAAATTATTTTATTTTCCGAAACTTCAATAATTCATAAAAAATAGCCATTTTATCAGAAAAATACGAATTTTATGTCCATTCTGTGACAACCCCAAAATAGGTCCATTCCATCCAACCCATTCTGAGTCGCCAAATACATAGTACAGAAAATAACTACAACTTTATTACAACGATTGTCGTGCAAAATACAACAACACATATGCTGTGAGTTTGGATACAAATATATACCAACTGTGACACTCATCCCAACCTTGGATAGCACATCACAATGACACCTTACATAAATGTATAGTCAAAAATTGTTTTAAAAATTAGGATCTTTGGGAAGTGCTCAAGGAAACCTTCGTACATGGGAGGCCATGCGTCTAGGTTATGATAGATATCATATGGCCACAGAATTATCCTTGGTTGACCCAATAGACCCCAAAGAAAAATGAGAAGATTACTATCATATTCTTCCCAATGGTGAGTCTTCTCTTGACATATCATTATCTCCACTGTCTCTAATTGAGAATTATACTTCAAACAAACACCAAGATTATAAAGATAGTGCTCGTAAATATACTTAACAAGTGAATGAGCACAATCTTGTCTTATGATGACACGAGGTTGTATGTCATTAGACATCTTGTATGGTCATTTGTGAAGCAAAAGGGTGAGCACAACTAGCTCAGTAAAGAATATCATGACTAAAGATAATTAAATTATCAATAGCCTTCATCAATAATAAATCAGAGATTTAGAACATATGGTAGATGATAAAAATTTCAACCATAGTTGCAGCGGAACGATCAATCCATTAAAAGAGTCAAATAGACTATAAAGTCTATTATCTTCTCTATGTTAAAAATCCACCAACAATATTTTATCCCTGTAACATCAATCCATAATTCTGGTCCACAATCATATGAATAACTCATAATCATAATTGCAGTTCTAAATTCCTCTTCTCATCCAGGACGAAGATAATTTTCATCACCTATCTTTACCTAAAACATCAAAGGTCATGGTTACACCAAATCACATTTCCTGTTCATAATCATACTAATAAGTTCATCTTTGCACTACGGCCAAAGATATTCGTCAACAGTTCATCTTTGCACTACTGGCCAAAGATATTCAACAACATGTCATCTTTGCACTATGGGCCAAAGATATTCATCAACAATTCATCTTCGCACTACAGGCCAAAGATATTCCTCAACAGTTCATATTTGCACTACAGGCCAAATATATTAATATCTCAAAGAAATATATAATCATTTCAGAATTTACATAAACAATAATTATAATCATGTTGATCATTTCACCTTTGTACTTAAGCTAAAGATATTCAATTATAAATTCAATGGTCATGATCATACCAGTCAACAATTCAACTTTGCACTACTGGCCAAAGAGAACCCATAGTCACGATCATACCAATAATCTACCCATCTTTACACTCAAGTCAAAGAGAAATTTCATCACTAAGATTATAAAAATGTTATATATGATAATAAAAAACAATATGATCAAAACATATAGTTTTATTCTCAAGAGTAATATTCATAAATCAACTATAATTTGGTCAGAAAAAGAAACCAATTTTTCTGTGAATAGTAACTCGTGAATAGTAACTCATGAATAGTAAACCCGACACAAAAAGGTAGAAATTCCACAATAAAATCTATACCAATATTTCGGTATAATGATATTGAAATAACATTTCTTAAACTTATAAACAATTTATTTAAATTGTTTACACTTTACTAATTAATGCATTTAATCATCATAAAATGCCAACTCTTAAGATTTTATCACCAATAACCAAAACCCTCATAAAATAAATCTGCATATAACTCATATATGATTCTCAAGCCATAAAATCATATTTTCCAATTTTCTTACTTCACATAACATATTTAATTCATTTACTCATAACTAGTCCATTTTCATGAAAAATACCAAATCAGTTCCAAAAATATTTCTTTTCTGAGATTTAGCAGAATATAGTCCCATATTGAACATATATTTTTCTTAGAATTTTTAAAATTCATTTACTATTTTTTATATGGCCAAAACCGCCGAATATTTAGACATTTATCACAAATTGTAATTTTATCTAAAATTTCCGAAATTCACAGAGTACACTGATATTATATAGATGTACTCCCAATAACAATTTCATCAATTTTGGAGTTAACCACAAGGAGTTATAAGCGGTTACTTTTAAAATAGTCTTTTCTTGTAAAATTCATAACTCTTAACCTATACATCCAAAAATCACCATTTTTGGACACGATCAATAAAACTCAACGAATTATCATTTCAATTTTTTTTTAGAATTTTTTGAAGGTCGGAAGAAGTACGAACTGAAAAACATAATAACCCTTAAAATTCCTTACCTCAAAAGAGCAGTACTTCTGAATGGAATATCGGATGAAAAACCGAAGGAAACTTCTACTAAATAGCAACTCTCAAAATATCTAAATACTCTCAAAAATATGCTTGATAATATAGAGAAAAAGAAAACTTGTTTCTGGTGTAATTTTCAATTTAACATAAGCACCTATTTATAGGAAAATGCTAGAACACCAAAGGAGACTAAATAATAAATTAATATTATTTTATTTCCTTATTCCTACGCATGCTCTTGACCAAGCTCAGCCACCAGCCATCTTTAAACAAAATTTGGCAGCCCACATGTGTTAAAAAAAAAGTGGGTCCCACCCATAAATTAATAAAAATCATTTTATTTTTCGAAACTTATATAATTTATAGAAAATAGACCGTTTATCAGAAAAATATGAATTTTATGTCTATTCTGCCTAAAATCGAATTCTCTACAACTTTGTAGCTTTGAGTTTTTCTAAATTCGAAACCAAAAATATCCAAAATCCACAAACGGATAATTTTTTAATACCTCCACACCGACAAAATACTGATAAAACACCTCAGCATTAATTCTTTCATTTTTATCCACATAAAAATAAATATATTCATCATTTATATCCACATAAAATAAATATTTCCTTATCATATAAATCAATAATTATTTTTTCACAAATAATATTACAGAATCACAATAATGACAACCAGGCAGTTCTCAGGGAAGAGGGGGCTTTCCGATAATGATTTCTCCTTACTGGCGCGCAATTAGGTGACCAAACCTCTCCTTGACAGAACTTTCTAGACATTGTCAATAATGCTATCTAATAATATTATTCAAATAATATGAATTATTGATCTGATAATGGAGATACTGTGCAGTGACAATTATTGAAACAACAATAATATAAAATATCAACGCAGCAATTATTGAATCAATAAAATAAAATATTGAAAAGTAATTACTATAACAATTATTGAGTAGAGTCTTCTTACGTAAGAATCAATAATTCAAAAATACTGTGCAATACCGTGTGCTACTGTGTAATAACGCGTATTACTGTATTTTAACCACCGGGTATTCCAAAAGTGTTAACGGTAACAACTACGCCGTTATTTATACAAACTCAAATTTTGTCGTTTTCTTCATCCGACAATTATTTATTATGGGGCCCACAAATGGATGCGCCGTCGTACGGATATTCTCCGACAGAAAGAATATTCCAAGACAAAACGAATATTCCCCGACAATTGAATATTTTATAACCACTTGCCTATTTTGAAAAAATTCATATCTCACCCTTAACTTTAACTTTTATCAATTTAACCATTTACTGAATAGTAATTATAAGAAAAATTGAATACTTTTATTTCATAAAATTTGGGGTCTTACAATCTCTCCTCCTTATGAAATTTCGTCCCCGAAATTTACGTACCTGGTATTTCGAAAAGTTGAGAATACCTTGCTTTCATTTCAGATTCTATCTCCCGGGTCATCATGATTTCTCCATTGCTCATCTCCCATGATAACTTCATTTGGGTTCTTCACTTGTTGGGAAGTCATGACAACCGTCATCCCTCGAACTACCCGGTTTTGACTTGTCTAGGGAAGCATTTGGCGTCATCACTACCGTTGGAATTACTTTTTTATAGGACATATTCCTCCCTCAACAACCTCTTCGTACTCCTGATTCATGATCTGAATCATCAATCTTCGATCCATATCGAATTCAGGTTAACCGTTCTGTACAGGGTAATTCAAAACTCGATGTTGTGTTCTCCTAATTGCTTTCCAAAAAGAGAAATTCATATCATCTATTTTAGCCTTCTTAGATCAGACATCTCTTTCCACAATATCCACGTGTCGTGCAGCTTTTGCCCATGCATCACTTATTCTCACTCGTTCAGTTTTTTCTTCTTTCAGCTCAGATTCCATCTTTATCATCTTATACTCTGCGAAAGAATGCTTCTGTTCAAGCATCACATATCGGGTAACACAAGCTTGAATTGTTGCATACTTTTGTTCCACGACCGCCTGCCGTTCTTCAGCCTGCTCTTCTAACTCATGAACACATTTTTGAAATTCTACATTTTGATCATATAATACCTCTAATAAATTCTCCTCAGGTACCTCTTCTTCTTCTTCTTCCTCACTCTCAGCTGTTACCTCTGCTATCTCGGGTGCAACTATCAATTCTTCACTCACCACAAAAATATCTCTAATTCCTTCTTCGTCTGACATCACATTCTCATGGTTAGTGATTAGAGGTATCCCCACGGTCTCATTCACTCTATTGTTAATATTCTCAGTAGCCATTCTCAAATACTGCCATAAAATAAGGGTTAATTAAACAAATTAACATATCACATAATATCCCGATATTATGACTGACCAACAAATAAGCTTAGGTAGGACACACTAACGAAGGATTTACTCATCTCTCCCCACCTAGTTATATTCCTCGATCTCCGCCAGAGACCATATCCCTAAGCTCTGATACCAAATCTGACAACCCCAAAATAGGTCCATTCCATCCAACCCATTCTGAGTCGCCAAATACATAGTACAGAAAACAACTACAACTTTATTACAACAATTGTCGTGCAAAATACAACAACATATATGCTGTGAGTTTGGATACAAATATATACCAACTGTGACACTCATCCCAACCTTGGATAGCACGTCACAATGACACCTTACATAAATGTATAGTCAAAAAATATTTTAGAAATTAGGATCATTGGGAAGTGCTCAAGGAAACCTTCGTACATGGGAGGCCATGTGTCTAGGTTATGATAGATATCATAGGGCCACATAATTATCCTTGGTTGACCCAATAGACCCCAAAGAAAAATGAGAAGATTACTATCATATTCTTCCCAATGGTGAGTCTTCTCTTGACATATCATTATCTCTACTGTCTCTAATTGAGAATTATATTTCAAACAAACACCAAGATTATATAGGTAGTGCTCGTAAATATACTCAGCAAGTGGATGAGCACAATCTTGTCTTATGATGACACGAGGTTGTATGTCATTAGACATCTTGTATGATAGTGGCAAAACACCCTTCCAACGTTGGGTGCACCTCACCCTAGTTGATTCACCAAATAAAACTACTAAATGATGATCACCGTTCTATTCCCCTGTTACCCCGGCTCGACCCAGCTACACTCTTATTACCTCAAAAGAATTGTGAAGCAAAAGGGTGAGCACAACTAGCTCAGTAAAGAATATCATGACTAAAGATAATTAAATTATCAATAGCCTTCATCAATAATAAATCAGAGATTTAGAACATATGGTAGATGATAAAACTTTTCAACCATAGTTGCAGCGGAACGAACAATCCATTAGAAGAGTCAAGTAGACCATAAGTCTATTATCTTCTCGTTGTTAAAAGTCCATCAATAATGTTTTATCACTGTAACATCATTCAACAGTTCTGGTCCACAATCATATGAATAACTCATAATCATAATTTTTGTTCTAAATTCCACTTCTCATCCAGGACGAAGATAATTTTCATCACCTATCTTTACCTGAAACATCAAAGATCATGGTTACACCAATCACATTTCCTGTTCATAATCATACTAATAAGTTCATCTTTGCACTACGGCAAAAGATATTCGTCAACAGTTTATCTTTGCACTACTGGCCAAAGATATTCAACAACATGTCATCTTTGCACTATGGGCCAAAGATATTCATCAACAATTCATCATCGCACTACAGGCCAAAGATATTCCTCAACAGTTCATATTTGCACTACAGGCCAAATATATTAATATCTCAAAGAAATATATAATCATTTCATAATTTATATAAACAATAATTATAACCATGTTGATCATTTCACCTTTGTACTTAAGCTAAAGATATTCAATTAAAAATTCAATGGTCATGATCATACCAGTCAACAATTCAACTTTGCACTACTGGCCAAAGAGAACCCATAGTCACGATCATACCAATAATCTACCCATCTTTATACTCAAGTCAAGAGAAATTTCATCACTAAGATTATAAAAATATTATATATGATAATAAAAACAATATGATCAAAACATATAGTTTTATTCTCAAGAGTAATATTCATAAATCAACTATAATTTGGTCAGAAAAAGAAACCAATTTTTCTGTGAATAGTAACTCGTGAATAGTAACTCATGAATAATAACTCATGAATAGTAAACCCGACACAAAAAGGTAGAAATTCCACAATAAAATCTATACCAATATTTCGGTATAGTGATATTGAAATAACATTTCTTAACTTATAAACAATTTATTTAAATTGTTTACACTTTACTAATTAATGCATTTAATCATCATAAAATGCCAACTCTTAAGATTTTATCACCAATAACCAAAACCCTCATAAAACAAATATGCATATAACTCATATATGATTCTCAAGCCATAAAATCATATTTTCCAATTTTCTTACTTCACATAACATATTTAATTCATTTACTCATAACTAGTCCATTTTCATTAAAAATACTAAATCAGTTCCAAAAATATTTTTTTTCTGAGATTTAGCAGAATATAGTCTCATATTGAACATATATTTTTCTTAGAATTTTTAAAATTCATTTACTATTTTTTATATGGCCAAAACCGCCGAATATTTAGACATTTATCACAAATTGTAATTTTATCTAAAATTTCCAAAATTCACAGAGTACACTGATATTATATAGATGTACTTCCAATAACAATTTCATCAATTTTGGAGTTAACCACAAGGAGTTATAAGCGGTTACTTTTAAAATAGTCTTTTCCTGTAAAATTCATAACTCTTAACCTATACATCCAAAAATCACCATTTTTTGACACGATCAATAAAACTCAACGAATTATCATTTCAAATTTTTTTTAGAATTTTTTGAAGGTCGGAAGAAGTACGAACTGAAAAACATAATAACCCTTAAAATTCCTTACCTCAAAAGAGCAGTACTTCTGAATGGAATATCGGAAGAAAAACCGAAGGAAACTTCTACTAAATAGCAACTCTCAAAGTATCTAAATACTCTCAAAAATATGCTTGATAATATACAGAAAAAGAAAACTTGTTTCTGGTGTGATATTCAATTCTAACATAAGCACCTATTTATAGAAAAATGCTAGAACACCAAAGGAGACTAGATAATAAATTAATATTATTTTATTTCCTTATTCCTACGCATGCTCTTGACCAAGCTCAGCCACCAGCCATCTTTAAACAAAATTTGGCAGCCCACATGTGTTAAAAAAAAGTGGGTCCCACCCATAAATTAATAAAAAATCATTTTATTTTTCGAAACTTATATAATTTATAGAAAATAGTCCGTTTATCAGAAAAATACGAATTTTATGTCTATTCTGCCTAAAATCGAATTCTCTACAACTTTTTAGCTTTGAGTTTTTCTAAATTCGAAACCAAAAATATCCAAAATCCACAACCGGATAATTTTTTAATACCTCCACACCGACAAAATACTGATAAAACACCTCAGCATTAATTATTTCATTTTTATCCACATAAAAATAAATATATTCATCATTTATATCCACATAAAATAAATATTTCCTTATCATATAAATCAATAATTATTTTTTCACAAATAATATTACAGAATCACAATAATGACAACCAGGCAGTTCTCAGGAAAGAGGGGGCTTTCCGATAAGGATTTCTCCTTACTGGCGCGCAATTAGGTGACCAAACCTCTCATTGACAGAACTTTCTAGACATTGTCAATAATGCTATCTAATAATATTATTCAAATAATATGAATTATTGATCTGATAATGGAGATACTGTGCAGTGACAATTATTGAAATAACAATAATATAAAATATCAACACAGCAATTATTGAATCAATAAAATAAATATTGAACGAAATTACTATAACAATTATTGAGTAGTGTCTTCTTACGTAAGAATCAATAATTCTAAAATACTGTGCAATACCGCGTGCTACTGTGTAATAACGCGTATTACTGTATTTAACCACTGGATATTCCAACATTGTTAACGGTAACAACTACGCCGTTATTTATAAAAACTCAAATTTTGTCATTTTCTTCATCCGACAGTTATTCGTTATGGGGCCCACAAATAGATGAGCCGTCGTACGAATATTCTCCGACAGAAAATATATTCCATGACCAAACGAATATTCCCCGACAATTGAATATTTTATAACCACTTGCGTATTTTGAAAAAAATTCATATCTCACCTTTAACTTTAACTTTTATCAATTTAACCATTTCTGAATAGTAATTATAAGAAAAATTGAATAATTTTATTTCATAAAATTCGGGGTCTTACACATTCCACACGAAATCAAATTCTCTACAACTTTGTAGCTTTAAGTTTTTCCAAATTCCAGACAGAAAATATTTGAAATCCACAAACGAATGATTTTTAACACCTTTTAAAATTCATAACAAATCATGCGTAAATTTTTAACGGTTCAAATTTGTGGACATATACTCAACTTATATATGTATAACATATCCAAAAATCACAAGGATCTAACGATCAGATTAAATTATAACTCACGCAATAGAGCTTTAAGAATACCGATTTGATATTTTAATGCCTCCATTTCGATAAAATACTGAAAAAATACACCAGCATTAATTCCGTCATTCATAACCACATAAAATAATCCATCATTTATATCCACATCAAATAAATAATATTTTATCATATAAATCAATAATTAATTATTCACAAATATATTACAGAATCATAATAATGACAACCAGACAGTTTCTCAGGAAAAAAGGGGCTTTCCGATAATGATTTCTCCTTACTGGCACGCAATTAGGTGACCAAACCTCTCCTCGACAGAACTTTCTAGACATTGCCAATAATGATATCTAATAATATTATTCAAATAATATGAATTATTGATCTGATAATTGGAAATACTATGCAGTGACAATTATTGAATCAATAAAATAAAATATTGAACAGTAATTACTGTAACAATTATTGAGTAGTGCCTCTTACGTAAGAATCAATAATTCAAAAATAATGTACAATACCGTGTGGCTACTGTGCAACACGCGTATTACTTTACTTTACCCACCGGGTATTCCAACGTGTTAACGTAACCATTACGCCGTTATTTATAAAAACTCAAATTTATCGTTTTCCTTCATTCGACAGTTATTCTGTTATGGAGCCCACATTAGTTGCGCCGTCGTACGAATATTTTCGACAAAAAGAATATTCCATGACCAAACGAATATTCCTCGACAACAATAAGTATTTTATAGCCACTTGCTTATTTTGAAAAAAAAATCATATATCACCCTTAACTTTGCTTTTTATCAATTTAACCATTTACTGAATAGTAAAATTGAATACTTTTATTTCATAAAATTCGGGGTCTTACAATCTCCCCTCCTTATGAAATTTCGTCCTCGAAATTTACGTACCTGGTATTTCAAAAGGTTGAGAATACCTTGTTTTCATTTCAGCTTCCATCTTCCCTGTCCTCAATGATTTCTCCATTGCTCATCTCCTGTATTTCAGATACAGCTTCAAAACAAAGGTTAATTGACATATCACAATTTGTCAACTAATCAAGTAACATAAATCAGCTTAGGTAGGACACACACTAGTAAAGAATATTACTCGTCTCTCCCTTCCTAATTCTAATCACGATCTCCACCAGAGATCATATCCCTAAGCTCTGATACCAAAATGTGATGACCCCAAAACAGGTCCAATCCATCCAACTTATTATGAGTTTCCAAATACATTGTACATAAACACTACAACTTTGTTACTACATTTGTCGTACAAAATACAACAACACACATACTGTGAGTTTTAATACCAACTGTACTCATGTCCCACTATGGACAACACCCACATTGATACATTACATAAAGGTACAGTCAAAAACTGTTTAGAAATTAAAATCTTTGGGGAAGTGCTCAAGGAAACCTTCGTACATGGGAGGCCACAACGTCTAGATTATGATAGATCATCTGTCCACAGAATTATCCTTGGTGACCCAATAGACCCCAATGAAAAAAGAGAAGATTATATCATGTTCTTTCCAATGGTGAGTCTTCTCTTGACATAAACTATCTCCACTGTCTCCAGTTAAAAATTATATTTCAAATAAACTCCAAGATCATATAGGTAATGCTCGTAGATATACTCAGCAAAGGATGAGTACAACCATGTCTTATGATAATACTCGGTTGTATGTCATTATAAATCTTGTATGATAGTGGCAAAACACCCTTCCAACATTGGGTTTGCCTCAACCTATTTGATTCACCAAGTATAACTACTAAATGATGTATAAAATACAACACCTTTTCTATACTGTTTAGAGAGAACTTCCACCGTTAGAGACCACCGTTCTATTCCCCTGTTACCCCGCTCGACCTAGCTACACTCTTATTAACTGAAAGGAATTGTGAAACAAAAGGGTGAGCTCAACTAGCCCAGTAAAAATATCATGACTAAAGATAATTAAATTATCAATAGCCTTCATCAGCAATAAATCAGAGATTTAGAACATATGGTAGATGATAAAACTTTTCAACCATAGTTGCAGCGGAACGAGCATCCATTAGAAGAGTCAAGTAGACCATAAAGTCTATTATCTTCTCATTGTTAAAAGTCCATCAATAATGTTTTATCACTGTAACATCAATCAACAGTTCTGGTCCACAATCATATGAATAACTCATAATCATAATTGTGGTTCTAAATTCCTCTTCATCCGGGACAAAGATAATTTTCATCACCTATCTTTACCTGAAACATCAAAGATCATGGTTATACCAAATCACAATTCATGTTCATAATCATACTAATAAATTCATTTTGCACTACGGGCCAAAGATATTAGTCAACAGTTCCTTTGCACTACTGGCCAAAGATATTCAACCACATATCATCTTGCACTACAGGCCAAAGATATTCAACAACAGATCATCTTTGCACTAGGCCAAAGATATTAATCAAATTCATCTTTCACTACAGGCCAAAGATATTTATATCTCAAAGAAAATACATAATCATTTCAGCTTATCTAAACCATAATTATAACCATGTTGATCAATTCACCTTTGCACTTAAGCTAAAAATATTC